>PVJN01022710.1:0-33081 GCA_004026805.1 Lasiurus borealis | reverse complement strand
AGGAGATCCGTGCACGGTGATGTGCCGCAGAGCCGCTAAGCGTGTGCGGAAGAACACTTGGAGACCTGCGGAGAATTTCACTGTGTCTGCGCACCTGGGCATCGGCTCAGCGCCTTGAGCCTCCAGGGACTGTGATGGCAGGGAGTGTGGGCCTCCATCCCTGAGCCCAGCCACGGCCCAGCGCCAGAACCTGTCAGCATCGTCAGCACGGCTGGCACTCCAACAACAATCTATCTGTACTTGGCTGAGCTCTGCGTGGGTGGATTCCGAGGTTGTTACTCTTTGTTTTCTAGGTTGGTTTTGTTTAACAAAGGCGGCGGTTCAGGTTCAAACCCAAGCCTCACCTGTCTGGTGAAAATGACCCCAGCCATTTCCAAGTTGGGTTGGCCGGTGCCCGCTGAGGTGCTGGGAGCACAGGAAGTGATGGGAGCTTCTGGCCTGGCCGCTGAATTGCCTGCCAGGAGGGAGGCCAGGCTTACTGTGGAGCAGGCTGAGGGCCACGGGGGGCCCCCTTCTCTGGGCAGCCTGACCAACTCTGGGCTGCCCTGTGTGCCCCAGGCATTTGGGCTCAGAAAGGGGGGAAAATGGAGGTCACATCTCTCTAGGTAACATCTAGGCCTCCATTGTTTTTCAGCTTCAGGCCCAGAAAAGCAGCAAAAGCAGACAAGGGGCACCAAAGCTGCCCTCAGGATCAGCTGCTCTGGCACCCATCAGTCAATCAGTAGAGACCTAGACCCTGAAAGGACACAACCTGGAAAGCTGCTGAATACATTGGTACCTCGAGATACGAGTGCCCTAACATACGAGATTTTTGAGATACGAGCCGTTGAGCGAGCGATTTTTGCTTTGAAATACGAGCAACATTTGAGATAGGTGTAATCGTGCCTATTGGCCGGCTGCACACGACCCACCAGTTTACCAAGACTCCAGCGTCTCATAGTTTCCCAGGCCTCAAGGTTATGGAACAAATTAAACTCGTATCTCGAGGTACCACTGTATTCTATTAAGATCTTTCCCTGGGGCCTCCCCTAAAAACTCCACCCTGAAAACCCTTAGGACAGAGGACCCAATGCGCTCTCCCTCCTGGGAGCACACCTCCCCTGGCTCCCCCAGGCTCATTACATTAGCATCTTTATCTTCCTTTACCTCTACAACTTGTTTCCTCAGCCCATTTCTCCTGCAGATTACTTCTTCTCCCTCTGCGATGTGACAATAAAGGTTCTCTGACAGTTTGAGCCTTGGCTCTGAATTCTTTCCCAGCCAGAACTCGAGCACGGAGGTGGCTAGGCCCAGGTGCGGGCTGACCCCACGGGTCTAACACCTGGAGCCATTCTTGCCACCTACAATAAACATTTCCGGTACTGGAGGCTCCAGACCGAGCTTCTGGAAGCTGCTTTTCCCCCCATTGGGGCAGGAATGCACGGAAGCACACACGCAGAGTCATGGGCGCAGGGGAGGCGTTTGCAGAACAAACACAGGGAGCCTCTTCCCACCTGAACAGGCTGCCGCGTTAGACTGTTCTTTGGGGAGAAGAGGCAAGTAGCAACCCCAAGGGCCCCGGAGGTGGGCGAACTCTCTGAGACAGCAGACAGTGTGCCCTCAGGAGCTGTGCGAAGGGAAAGGCCTCGGGGAATTATGGCAGAACCCACAGCAGCATCGGCCCAGCTCTATGGTGAGTCACGGGATGAGCTAACGGTAGAGAATAAGGAGGGGGTGGCGGGAAGGCTGGGCCCTTGGGGAAGGGAGAGAGAAAAATGGAAAGGGTCGTTTGGGGTGAGAGCCAGAGGCAGGAAAAGTCCCCTAGAGCAGCGGACGCCAACCTTTCCAACCTCAAGGACCACCAGTGGTCTGAGGACCGCCGATTGACGCCTGCTGCCCTAGAAGGCGGAGAGGGTATGGAGGGTCCCAGTGCCTCATAAATCCGACTTTCTATCCCACTGGCCTGAGCCCCATAACCAGCCCAGGGGGGCTCTGGGAGGTTGGGATGGAAGCCACAGGGCGGTGGAGAGGCGTGGAGGTGACCTTCCTCACTCTGGGGGCCAGGAAACTCCTCCAATAATGAAGCAGCTGTTGTTTGCTGAGCACTAACCATGTACCAGAGGCTGGCCACACCCTTAGCCTGCGTGATCACCACAGCACTGACTGGGTGCTGGGCACTCTTCCAAGCAAAGAGCAATTCATTCGCGTGCACTCGTGCAGTCCTCACAACCAGGAGGCGCAGAAAGGTTAAGTGACTAAGGCAGGGGTTCTCAACCTGTGGGTCGCAACCCTTTTGGGGGTCGAACGACCCTTTCACAGGGGTCGCCTAAGAACATCGGAAAAATGCAGATATTTGCATCACAATGCATAACAGTAGCAAAATTTCATGGTTGGGGGTCACCACCACATGAGGAACTGTATGCAAGGGTCGCGGCCTTAGGAAGGTTGAGAACCACTGGACCAAGGCAAAGGCACCCAAGACTGGGACTCCAGAAGCAATCCTCCCGACCCCCTGTGCAGCCCCTCGGGATGCTGAGACATTCTTCCTGATCCCTGTGTGGCGGATACAGCAGCCCCCTTACCTGTGGGGGATACATTTTTCGTAGGCCCCTATGGCTGCCTGAAACTGAGGATAGTATGGAACCCTACTTATACTCTGTTTTTTTTTTTCCTATGCAAACACACCTACGATAAAGTTTAACTTATAAATGGGGCATTTTCACAGGCAGGCTTGTTCTTGCTGTAGATCTTAGCAACCTCAGCACCATTTTCTCCCCCTTTTCCTCATTCAGTTGAGAATGTTTGTCTTCCCTTTAAGGAAGCACTTCACAGCTTCTCTTTGGCGTGTCCGAGTTGTCAGCACCACCACGCTTGCACTTTCGGGCTATAATTAAGTAAAATAACAGTGCCCTGACCACAAGCACTGCTCCACCTGGACAGTCGGCCGCTCTGAGGAACGAGATGGCTTCTCACTGACGAATGGGCAGGGAGCGTGGAGACACTGGACAAAGGCGTGATTCACAGCCCAGCAGGACGGAGAGGGATGGGGAGAGGTTTAATCACGCTTCTCAGGACGGGGCACGCCATTAAAAACTCAGGAATTATTTCTGGAATTTTCCATTTAATAATTTCAGACCGGGATTGACTGCGGGTAACTGATACCGCAGAAAGCAAAACCAAGAATTCGTGGCGACTATTGCTTGATTTCCTCCATTTTACAGGGGAAACTGAGGCTCAGGGAGGGTGGCTGAGCACAGATAGACTCCAGGCTCCATCCTGGCCCACGTTCCCACTGTAACTCCGCCTGTCCTTCCCGCCCACAGCCAGGCGAGGTGGATGCTGTTATCTTATCCTCACTGAGGAGAGGGCAGATGGGAGAAAGGTAAATCATTAGTCAGGATTGGACCCGAGTCAATACAAAGCCTGTGCAGTTTGCAATAGTTTTCAAGGATTCAGGGAGCCAAGACTTCAGCAACCGCATTTCAGGGCCAACAGGTTCTTCAGATGTCTCTCCACCCCAGTCCATTCTGGGACCCAGGCTGGGGCCGGAAGGGGAGACAGGCAGCCCCTCTTCTGCACCAGCGCATTGCACGCAAGCACTCCCTGCCCACAGGGAAGGAGATGGGGATTATTCTGTTTCCCAAGGGCTGGGGGAAGAGGACTTTGAGAGGTGGTGGAGCCCATGATTAGAAGCAGCATCTCTCGCCCGGCCAGCATGGCTCAGTGGTGGAGCATCAACCTATGAACCAGAGGGACATGGTTTGATTCCCAGTCAGGGCACATGCCCGGAGTTGTGCGCTCGATCCTTAGTAGGGGGTATGCAGGAGGCAACCGATCAATGATTCTCTCTCATCACTGATATTTCTATCACCTTCTCCTTTCCTCTCTGAAATCAATAAAGATATATGTAAGAAATAAATCCATAATGAAAGCACGGTCTCCAGTGTCTGGGTGTAGACACTGGTTTAACCCCTGATGGCCTTGCGCTGGGCAGTCTGTAAAATGAGAGCCATCCTTCCTTCCCATCCCGGGGCGTGATTGTGAGGACAGGATAGAGCCGGTCCTAGCACAGTGCTCCTCTGGTCGGCTCCGGAGCCGAGCCGGAGACAAGGACTCCTTGTGCGTGCAATGGATCATTAAGGACACGTTCCCAAGGGAACTGGGGGGGCCCTGGGGAGGGCAGGCCAGGGGAGGGAAGGAGCTGAGCCAGGGTGTCACAACCAGTGCTCTCCAGGTAGGCTTCACCCAGGAGTTGGTGAGACTTGAGGTGAGGCCCCTAGTCACTGGCAGAGGGTCACCTGGCTTCTAATTCTCTCCACCTGAGGCCAGAGAGGTTCCAGGCCTGAAGGCCGTTAGAAGCACACAGAAGCTGAGGGAGAGGTGGGACCATCAGGATTGGTCAGAGGCATCAGGGGGATCAGGGATCCCTGTGTTACACAGGGAAGGTGCTCAGTGAACAGGAGCAGTGCTTGCTCATGCCACAGATGGGGACCAGGGCCACTGAGCCTGGGCACATCAGGTGGCCACTGAGCCTTCGCAGCTGTATGAGTTTCCTCAATTCCCCGTTCTGGGCCATCATCCTCATTGCTGGAGGGATTTAAGGGCCTTTGAGGGGGTTCTGAGGAAGATCAGAGAGCCTGGGGGCTCTAATTGCCTGTTCAGATAGCTCACCTTTCTCTGGGGTCTGTTGTATCAGCGGAAAAGCACCCCCCATATCCCCCCCTCCCCCCCGTGGCCAGGCCTATTTGTCCTGCCTCCCCTCAGTCCTTTGTTGGAGACGGGCTTTGAAGAGCCTGCTGCCTGTTTCCCTTTGAACTTCCCAGCAACTCTTTTGCCCCAATTCCTGACAGCGTGGTGTGGCTCTGGGAGTTTGCAGGGATGGTGTATGTGTGTGTGTGTGTGTGGGGGGGGGTGTCCAGGAAAAGCACCCTGGACAGGGAGGCCGGGCAGAGGCAGGCAGCATCGGGCCCTGGGCTCTCTTCAGAGGACCAGGTCTCCAGCGCAGTGACAGCTGCGCCGGGCACACTGGAGTCCCGTGCTGCTGATTTATCGAATTTACTTCAATACAACCGGTGCCAAACTGTGCCTGTCTCTTGGACCCCAGGCCAGTAAGTGCGGTGGCTGAGTGTGCATCTGTGCCCGTGAGGATGTGTGTGCACGTGCCACGGGAAATGCCTACTCAGCCATCAGCCGGTTGGAAGAGGGAGATGGTGGACAGTAGGAGGTGAGAAAATGTTCACTTGTGTTTCGTCCTGGCTCAGCCTTCTCTGGTGGACTTCCTGCAGGCCTGCCCTTCCCGTTTGCTCCCTCCAGTCCCATCTCTTCGTGCTAACTCCTCGCCTCCCCGCTTAGCTGCCTTTCCTGCCCCTTCCTTCCACCCTCCATGTCTGGCCTTCGCTTTACCCACCGCCCATTTAGTGAGTCTGAGCCTTTGCCTATTGGCGCTGTGCCTTCCACCTCACACCCCCCACCCCATCAAGTCCACAGTAGTCCCTCTCTCCCCTCCCCCAGGGCCCTCCTCTTCCCCGGGAAGAACTAATGGCCCCTTCTCTTCATCTGCACAGCCTTGGACCAATCTCTGTCGCAGCACTGACTGGGCTGGGGGGCCGCTGTTTTCATGCCTGTGTCGTCCACCCCTCCCCCAATACAGGAAGGGGTGGTGTCTAATTGTCCTCATATCCAGAATGGGCTCCTGACAGTGTGACCCCTTCCACTCACGTAACCTTTCTGAGACTTAGCTTCCTCATCAGAGCCCTCCGGTGGAAATGCTTCTGCTAGTCCCATTGTCATCCCGGCAGCTCAGAGTCATCGAAGGCTGACAGACCCAACTCTGCTCCTGGCTGGCTTCTTTATCGCCAGGATGTGAGGAAAGGGCTCTTCCCTGAAGCAACGTCAGGGAAAGTACCACAGAAAGGAAGTAAAGACCACTTCCTACTCTCGACCCTAGCGGTCCCTTGCAGCCCTAGCCAGGATGGGAAGTGTCTGGCATCTGTGCTGCCTCTGGTCCCCAAGCCCTCGGCCACCACTGTTACTCAATGGCCACACTCAGATGCACACTCAGAATCCACCTCAACACAGCTCTCTAAGCAGCTACTCCAGTCCATGGGAATTGGCATGTAAGATGGCACCCTTTGCCATCCCTGCTGCTTCCACAGATGAGTTTTTCTAAGTCCACCTACCTACATGCAACATTTCCCTTCCAATCAAACCAAAGGTCCCTCTTAACCCTCAAGCCAACTCAGCAACTGACCCACGTCCGTGTCCGGCCGCCCACTGCAGGAGCCTCCTACCCAGCCAGTCCCCTTTCATTCATTGCACCGTTTCTCCAATATCCCAGATTTTGTTCACCTTTCCCCAAAGCCTGGCATGCCCTCCCTGGCTTGTCTTTGTGCCCAAATCTTCTCTGTTCTTGGACGGCCTCTCAATCGCCACCTGCCCCGGGTCCCTTCCCCAGCTGCTCCTGACACCGAGGAGACCTCCTCTCAGTCCTGGATGGACATTGGCATCACACGGGCACTTTACAAGCTGCTGTCACCAGGGTGCACCCTCAGATACCCTGGTTATGTCATCGGTTTGGGGGACACACCGGGCCCCTGGATGAGTCTAAGGTGCAGCCGAAGTTGAGCTACCCTGTTTTCCCGAAAATAAGACAGTGTCTTATATTAATTTTTGCTCCCAAAGATGCTCTAGGTCTTATTTTCAGGGGATGTCTTATTTTTCCATGAAGAAGAATACGGTACACATTTATTGTTGAACAAAAAAAAAGGACATTTATTTATTACCTGTTTATGGTACGGTAGTAGTTGTCATCACAAACCAGCTCACTGATTGGCCACAGTGCAGCTGGAGCTATTCAGGCAGTTTGAGGTCTCTTTAAATCAGGAGTCAGACGCCTTACGGTAGCTTCGGGGGCCTTATATTCCGGGGAGGCCTTATTTTCGGGGGAACCTTATATTACAGCAAGAGGCAAAACGGGAAGTAGGTCTTATTTTTCTGGGGATGTCTTACTTTCGGGGAAACGGTACTGCCTTCCACACACCCCTTCAGTTAATGCCATGGCCGACCTTCCGCAAAGTGCATAGGTGGAGTTGTTTATTTGGCGTCCACACTTAAACCAGGAGCTAAAAAGCCAAATCAGAGCTTTTACCAGGGGCCAGGCACCACGCTGCGAGTTTTACTCACTTCGTCTCATTAAATCTTCATGACACCCCTGAGAAGTAGGTGCTCTTTGTATAATCCCGATTTCCAGGGAATCAAGGCTCAGAGTGTGAAGGGCTTATCATGTTTGCACAGCTGGTCAGCGATACCCTCAGGATCGGAATCCCCGCCTGCCCCCGGAGCCTGCCTCGCCCGTGATATGGCTTTCCGCCTGCCCCTCCCTCCTCTGCCTCCGCTAAAGCCCCGGGGAGATCACAGCTCTGCCTCAGAGCAATTGGCACCGTTGCTGTTTCCATTCATATGTGTCATGTTTGTGTCATTATTCAATTAGTACCTGTCTGTTTATGCAACCCTCCTTCCCCAGCCATAAACTCCAGGGGGGCCAGTTTGTGTCTGCTTTTACTGCATCTCTTGGGCTTCCTTAGCACAGTGTCTGGCACATATTTATCCGTTGGATGGATAGATGGATGGATGGATAAGTGGATGGAAGAAGCCAGATTCAAAATGCAAATGCCAGCTTCCCAGCGAGTCAGCCACATCTGTAGAGAGATAAGAGACCTGCTTTCGACTTCTCTGAGGGACAGTGTCGGCCGGCCACAGTGGCAATTTCCACTTCCTGGCTGTGTGACCTCGGGCAAATGCTCCACCTCTCTGGGCCCCATCTATACGATGCAGATGGCAGGACTAATTAGCAAGATGGTAATGAAGAGTACAAGGATGGACTCAGGCAGCAGTGACCAGCTCTCCCTGCCCTGCCCACCCTTCCCGCTGTGTGACATTGGCCTTGGTCGTGGGGGCAAAGCATCTCTGCAAACCCAGGGGAGATGAACTCTGGGAGTGGGCTCAGGAGTGGACTTGCCCCTGGAGTCCATTCTCCTGAGACTATGACGAGAAGACAGTAGAACAGCGGTTCTCAACCTGTGGGTCCTGACCTGTTTTCTGATGGTCTTAGGCTCTACAGCAGTGACCCACACAGGTTGAGAACCACTAGCAGGGTCGCCTAAGACCATCAGAAAACACAGATATTTACATTATTATTCACCACAACACGAGGAACTGTATTAAATGGTCGCAGCATTAGAAAGGCTGAGAACCACTGCAGTAGAGGAAGCAGCGTGACCCAGGGGGGTGAGCACCAGTGGTCACACTGGGAGGTGCAGAGCGGGGACGGTCAAAGACAAAGGGCCTCGGGAAAGTTCTGTCTCTCTCTATCCAAAACCGAGGCATCGCACAGCCACCAGCGCCCAGCCCTGCTCCTGAGCCCTCGCCTCCTGTGAAGAGCTCTCCGCGGATGCCCATGGATTTGAATGGGGAGAAATGCATCTTTATGCTTTGAAAGGCAGCATTTCCTTCAAGCGTGTGTCGGCAACAAGCCACAGTGATGAGCACACCTGTGACTTTGCTACCACGAGCTCTCCCGGCTATTTTCATGTCGCATTCTGGTTGTGGCATCCTGCAATGCCATGGGGACTTTGAAATCATGTTCGTTATTAAGCCTACTGCTGGATCTTGCTCCTCAGTGAATCGGTAATAAGCCCATATGTTACTGTATTGCAATTTTTGTTTTACTTTGATAATCATATTTTAACCTGAATGGCTTCTTCCGCATTTTATTTTATGATTAAACAAGTCTGTGAGAAAGGGTCTGTGGGTTTCACCAAGCAGCCAGCGGGGTCCGTGGCAAAGACAAGTCATGACCCCCTGGTGGAACCTGCCCTCCCCCCTTCTTCCTCCTCCTCCTCTTCCTCCTTCTCCTCCTCTTCTCCTCCTCTTCCTCCTTCTTCTTCTTCTCCTCCTCCTCCTCCTCCTTTAAAATATGTCTTTAGTTGATTTTTTTACAGAGAAGAAGGGAGAGGGATGGAGAGTTAGAAACACCGATGAGAGAGAAACATTGATCAGCTGCCTCCTGCACACCGCTGACTGGGGATGTGCCTGAAACCAAGGTACATGCCCTTGACCAGAATCGAACCTGGGGCCTTTCATTCCGCAGGCCGATGCTCTATCCACTGAGCCAAACCGGTTTCGGCAGAACCTGCTTCTCTTCTAAGTGGATATGTCACTTACTCTTACTGGCCCTCAGCCGGTCACAGGGCCAGGCAGTGTCCCCGTGCTCAGTTAAAAGGCAGCTTTGGGACCTTGAGTTGTTTTGGGGCTCCACCTCAGCCTGTAGCGATAAATGGGTGAAGGATGGGGACCCCACACAGGGACCCTGGACCTCCCTCTGAATCAGAATCATCCCTCCTGCCTTGCCGTCCTCCCGGAACAGGTAGCTTTGTTGCGGGTCCTCCCAGCAGCTTTCCTGAGCTCTGGTTTCCTCGGCTGTTAAACGGGCACAATACGGTCCAGTTTGCAGTCTGACATTCGCCCCAATGACGCTGCCTAGGAAAGTGTGTGATGAGCAGTGAGCTGCCACCCATCCGGGCTGGTGTCAGAGCCACCTCACATCCTCCCCAGTCCTCCGGCCACCCACGAGCCAGCATCTGTGAAGCAGCAAGACGAGGTGCGAGGGTCACCTCGATGCCTGTGCTGCCAACACCTCAGCAAACACCGAGAAGTCAGTTGCTGTTTAAAGCAGGTGCTGCTGGCGCTTAGGTCAACCCTGTAATCTCGCTGGAGCCTGCGAGTCATGGCAAACAGGGACTCTCATCAGCCAGGGGACAGCTGGCCCAGAAGGTCAACCCGACCTGGCACGGCCTTCCATTCTGACTCCCTCATCGGCGGGGGTGGACGGCTTTTGGCTGACGCCTAACCACTCACCGGACAAATCACCGGATGGTGGCAGACCGGCAGTCGACAAGGAAGAAGCTCTCATCACACCCATTACACAGCTGGCAAAAAGGGCGCAGGAAAGGGAAGTCAGGTCAGCCCTGGCTCTGGGCGGGTCCCCCTGACGCTGCTCTAAGCCATGGGACTGCACACCTGAGTGGGCATCAGAATCACCTGTTTAAACACTAGTTGCTGGACCCCCACCCGAGCTTTCGAGTCCATGGGGCTGAGGAACACAGCAGTGGGTGGGACTCAGCTGCTCCACGCCTGGGGATCAGCCACCTCAGCATCGCCTGCCCGCGCTGGTTAGAAATGCAGACTCTCGGCAAGGTTGCTGAGTGACTCATGAGCACACGGCCGTGTGCAGAGCTCTGCTCTGAGCCTCCCAGGCACGAGGGCCTTCACTGCTGGAGCTTAGACAGCAGTGGCAGGGAGACCGAAACAAACAGGCAAATAAATGAATAAGATGAGACCTTCTCCGACAGCAACGTGTTCCCTTAGGGAAATAAAACAGGGGGGTGAGAAGTGAGCCGTTTGGGAAGGGTGGCCAGGGAGGGCCTCTCTGAGCAGGTGACATTGGACTTGAGACCTGGAGGAGGGGAGGGCTGGGGCCCAGCCCTTTCCCAAGCAGGAGAGGGGCACTTGTAGGAGGGTCCTCAGGCTTGCAGAGGCTCCTGTGCCCCAGCAAGGTCCTCCTGCAAGCTGGCAAGATGTGCGAGCTTAAGGAAGGCATAAAGGCTCACTGAGGGTGGGGGTCCTGGTCAGGCAGTGGAGCTCAGACAAGGTGGAGAGCTAGGCTTGCCCTCCAGGAGCTCAAAGACAGGCGGGAGATGGCCATGATGCTGCATGGGGGGGCAGGAGAGGGAAGAATATCTGAATAAATAGAGACACGTTGGATTTTTAGGAAGGAAATCCCAAATGCAAAGACATCAATTCTCTTTTATATAATTAACTAGAGGCCTGGTGCATGAAACTGATACACGGGGGTGTGTGTCCCTCAGCCCAGCCTGCACCCTCTCTAACCTGGAACCCCTCGAGGGATGTCCAACAGCAGAATTGTGAAATCAAGTAGGAAAGGCCAAGTCAAACAGTGGCCGGGACAAAGGGCTGTGGAAAGGAAGTGCTCCCTGACCGCGGTGCCTGGTCCTATGCTGTGAACTTTGTGGTGCACACACAGGCACTCACAGACACACACACACATACATGCTATGTGCATACACTGAGAGCAGGGAGCTGCTCCTTCGCTTCCCTGTGCCTTGGTTCTGTCTTCATGGACTGAGAACAGTAAGAGCACGGTTGTAAAGCACGTCACACGGGGCTTGGCACCCGGCCAGGGCTGCTGAGCGGCAGCTGCGATCAGGATTTGACCTCTGACCCTATGATTCTCTGAGGTAGTGGGACTGGCATCCCATTTCTCAGACAGCAACACTGAGGGTCAGAGAGGTCCACCAACACACCCAGTCAGAATCCGTCTGTCTGACCTGGAGCTCAGGGGAAACAAGGTCACTCCTAGCCGGTGGGCAGATAAGGCTTGATGGAGAAGACCTCGAAGCTGGAGTATGTGGGACTGGAAGAACGTGGTCACGTAGAAAAAGGATGGGGGTCAGAGTGAGTGGGAGATAGAGTTCATGGTGGGAGAAATGGAGTGAGCAGAGTCACAGAGGGAGGGGGTTTTGGATGCAAATGCAAAACAGGGAAATAACATTATTTGGCCTTGACTCTGAAGATTGTTCAGGGCAGTGGTTCTCAACCTGTGGGTCGCGACCCCTTTGGGGGTCAAATGACACTTTCACAGGGGTCGCCCAAGACCATCGGAAAACACAGGTATTTACATTATAATTCATAACAACAGCAAAATTACAGTTATGAAGTGTGGTGGGGGGTCACCACAACATGAGGAACTGTATTAAAGGGTCTCGGCATTAGAAAGGTTGAGAACCACTGGTTCAGGGTGAAACGTGGCTGGACCAGATGAAGAAGGGCAGAGGCTGGCAGCTTCAGGGTTGGTTTTATAAGTTGAGCCAGAGAAGATTCAACCCCAACCACAATATTCTGAGCATGTTCTGGGCATCTGTAAACAAATGTGACCTCATTTCAACAGCCACGTTCATTCCCACTTTAGAAGGCCTGGCTTTGGCCTCGGTCCTCCGCTGGGCCTGAAGCCACGTGCCCTGGAATTGGGTTACCTCGGGAGCCAGACCTCACTTTTCAGGCCAGAGCCTTCAGGAAAGGAAGCAGGGCTCAGCCTCAGGGCGAACCCGGGGACTTGCAGTGCCCGCTGGGTGGCAACAGCTGTGGGGCTCAGGGTCCTCAGCCTGGCTGCCGGGGGCTCCTCAGAAGCCCTGCCCAGGGCAGCGGTGTGCTCCCTGGCTGGCCATCGAGGGAAGCCAGAGAGCGCTCTCCTCAGCCCCCAGCCGGATGGCACGGGCCTGGCCAAGGAAGCCGCCCGGTCTGGAGCACAGCTGGCCCTCTGGGCCCAGGAGAACCATGTGTACAGGAGAGAGAAAGTCAGGAGGTTGCCCCTGGGATCCAGGTGCAAAAAAAGGCTACCTTGACCTTGTGCAGGTCACTTCCCCATCCTGGGTCTTAATTTCACATCTGTACCCTGGAGGTGATGGTCCTTTACACATTTTCTGATCTTTTATTTACTTGGAGATGTTTAATTAATTTGTGCATTGCCTACTTCCTGGGTTCACACTGGGTTGCGCTGCGTGGAGACAAGAAATAGGTCTCGTGCCACCTGGCACATGGGAGGTGTTGAGCACATGGTTGTTGACTGACTGACTGATCATTGGAAGATCAGATGAGACCGTGTAGGTAAAGTGCTTGCAAAATACAAAGTGCAGGCGCCATGTGCAACCGTATTGGCTTTTACCTCGCCTGCCACAACTCCAGTCTCAGCACGTGACAGAATGGCGCCAGGTGGCCAAATGGATGAGGAAACCCAATAGGAAACTCTAACACTGAAAATGAAGGCAAATATGACCACAATTTCCTGACAATTTGATTTTCTACCTTGAAAAACCCAAACAAATCTGCTCGGGGAAGTAAGTTCAGTAAAAGAACCAGATAGAAGAATTAGGTAAAAATTACTTGTTTCCCCATCTAGTCACTATACTTAATTCCGGGGTGTTATTCTAGAGAAGGATCTTGCTCATAATAGCAACAATAAGCTGAAAACCCTCTTAGCAATTTGCTTAAGAAGCATTGCAAGTGCTCTAGGAAGAAATCTATTAACACTTTTTTACTGCAGGGGGAAAAAAAAAGAATATCTGAATAAATGGAGACACCTCGGATTTTTAGGAAGAAATTCTAAATGCAAAGACATCAATTCTCTTTTATATAATTAACGAGAGGCCCGGTGCATGAAATTCGTGCATGGGGGTATGTGTCCCTCAGCCCAGCCTGCACCCTCTCCAACCTGGAACCTCTTGAGGGATGTCCAACTACTCATTTAGGCGCAATCCAAGTAGGACAAATATGTCTACATATTTTCTTTAAAAATATGCAGACAACTAAGTCTTTAAGACAAATGGGCAGTCAGACATCCCTCTCATAATCCAGGATTGCCGGCTCCCAACTGCTCACCTGCCTGCCTTCCTGATTGCCCCTAACTGCTTCTGCCTGCCAGCCTGATCACCCCCTAACCACTCCCCTGCCAGCCTGATTGATGCCTAACTGCCTTCCCCTATAGGCCTGGTTACTCCTAACTGCCCTTCCCTACAGGCTTGGTCACCTCTAACTGCCCTTCCTTGCAGGCTTGGTCACCCCTAACTGTCCTCCCCTTCAGGCCTGGTCACCCCTCACTGCCCTCTCCTACAGGCTTGGTCGCTCCCAACTGCCCTCCTTTGCAGGCCTGGTCCATCCCAACTGCCCTTCCCTTCTGGCCATCTTGTGTCCACCCAGGGGCAATCATCTTTGACCACATGAGGGCAGCTATCTTGTGTGTTGGAGTGATGGTCAATTTGCATATTCCTCTTTTATTAGTTAGGATAAACATAATGAAATTCCAGGGAAAAGAGCAGTGAGAATGTAAAGTTCATTGGGAACAGGAATAGCTTGAGATTAGCCAAGAACATCTTGGCTGATAAAATAGTAATAACATAATTAGGCGATTTTACTTTACTTAATAACTATAAAGTGACAAAAATCGCAACGGTGTGGGTTTTGCAGGGGCAACCCTGGTTCCATTCTTACCCCTCCCCGCCTCCTAGCTGGAGGACCTCAGCTCACCTGCTTGTCTCCTCTCAGTTCGTTTCAGTAAGATGGGGGTAATCATGTTCGCAGGGTTCATGAGGGGATTAAATGAGCTGAAGCATAAGTGGTACTTAGGATGGTGCCTGGAGTAAACGCTCAATGGATGATGTTATTTTAGTCACTAAAAACAATATTGAATAAGTATATTGTTAATTGGCTTACGAGCCGAGGGAAAAAAAGCCAGATGCATATTTCCATCGCTGGTTGCTTGGATCTCGGTGCACTTTCCCAGTTTGTGGCCGAGCTGGGCAAGCTCCGAGCAGATGGGAAGTGGAACCATCTGCCCTCAGCTCACCTTCCCAGTGCGCTCTGGTGTTGCTGTGCTTGTTTTTCCTGAGGGCGGTTCACAAGGCCATCCCCGCTCCCCACCTTCTTAGGTCAGATGGGCTCAGGCAGCCAAGAACAGACCAAACTTCATCCTGTGGGGGAAGGGTCCCTGCCCTTGGCCTTTCTGTGTTCAGGATGCATTCCTCCACCCCCCTGATACACCCCACACAGTAGGGTTGAGTTTAGTACAGAGTGGAAACCCCTTTCCCTCACCCCTCCCCACTCACCGGGCCTTCAGCACATGCAGGCTTCCAGCTGGGAGAGAACAATATTTTCCCAAATAAAATCTGTATGTGATCTGGGTTGAAGCTCCAGGTGGGGCAGGGGAGGAGGGTGGCCTTGTGACCATTTGCAAGCCGAGAGCGTGGTGAAATCCTCTGGAGCCTATGGGTATTGTCTGTACCACATAGGACCCGAGGGGCTGCCATCACAGCTGTCTCCTCTGGTCGGGGAGGGAGCACCTGGGGAATGGGCTGTCCTGGGCGGGAAGAGGACTGTCCTGAAGGGGATGTGGGAGGAGTAGGAGGAGCACTGGATGGGGAGTCACAAGGCCAGTGTTTGAGTCATTCAGCCTCTTCTAAGGGGCGGTTACTGCATGGGTGGGCCTTTCCCAGATGTCCCTCCTGAAGCGTAAGACCAGGTCCTATTTGTCTGTGGTCCCAGGGCCTGGTTCCCCATAAGTCTTAGAGGTGCCCCTTGCATTGGAAATGGGGGGAGAGGGAGACATATGGGCCTAAGCAGAGTAAAACCCATGTGACAGCTGACCTTCCAGAGGGACAGAGGGCCATTGAATGGGTCTCCCAAGTCCCACCCCGTCTAGCTGGGAACCTGCCCCAACCCCCATTTTCCCCATCTCTGGCAATGGCACCATATCCCCCAGTTCCCCAGACTACAAACGTAGAAGCCATTCTGGTTTCTCTCCTTTCCCTCACCACCCACCCACATCAATCCCTGAGCAAACCTTGTCAGCTCCACCACCGGTTAGGCTCTGAGTCACGCTCTTCTCTTCATCTCAGCACTGAGACTGGAGCCCAACCCCCAAAAACACCCCCACCCCCGCCCCAGGGCGGGAGGGGCACAGAGCTCCTGACTAATTCCACGATGCTCAACGCTCGCTCATTTGCCCAGGGAGATAAGCTACATTTTCCATCATCGGCTTCATCAGTAATTGAATTTTTTTTTTTATCTTATTTCTCAATTGGTTCAGAACTCAGAGTGGGAAGAAGGGAGACATTTATCAACCCCCCTCAAACACATCAACATGCACACCTCAGGGGCACTTTCTAGGTCGAAGGATATACCTATTTAAAACTTCCTGGAGCCCTCCTTTCTATACAACATAGAGATTATTCTTATTATTCCTATTTCACTAATTAAAAATATAGGACTCAAAAGTGTAAAGTGACTGCCTGGCCCACAGGACTCAGTGGTTGAGCATTAACCTATGAACTAGGAGGTCATGGTTTGATTCCCAGTCAGGGCACATGCCAGGGTTTTGGGCTCCATCCCCCAGCAGGGATGGGGGGTGGGAGGAGAAGGGTGTGCAGGAGGAAACCACTCAATGATTCTCTCTCCTCACTGATGTTTCTCTCTCTCCCTCTCCCTTTCTCTCTGAAATCAATTTAAAAAAATTTTAAAACAATAAAATGACTTGCCCAAGGTCATGCAGAGAAGCCTAGAACACAGGTTTTGCAAACTCATTGTCAGAGCTTTGGCTTAAGCTTTGAATTCACACTCAAATGCAGTTCTTTTATTATGTAGTTCTGATATAGTTAGTGTACCAATTTTGCAAGTCCTTGTGAATCTAAAGATAATGGAAGAAAAGTGTTTGGTGGGGTTCATGGGACTTCCCCGCCACCCCACCCCCCCACCACAGAAAGAGCGAAGGGAGCAGGTGATCTCGGGCTGGCATGGAATGGAGCCGGCCTGTGGCTGCAGCAGGTTCCAGGCTGAGACCCAGGGGCAGTGGCCCCATGTGGGACTGTCAGGAACAATGGAGCAGAAGGAAAAGCAGTCTTGTACCTGGGCAGGTGGCTCTTCAGCAGAAGAGTTTACATAGCACTGTCATACAAATGTATACCCAGGAATTCTCCGGTCTACTGCCAGCTTCCAGAGAATCAAGAACCATGAGGCATGAGAAAGCTTGAAGGCTTGCGTGGGGAAGATTTGTCTGTTCTTCATCCATCCATCCATCCATCCATCCAATAATATACTATGCCTACTATGTCCCAGACATATCATAGGTTGGTCCCTCGGAGGTGAACACAGGTAAACACAGAATTTGACCTCAAGGTGTTTATGTTTTGTGTCTAGGCACCAACAAGAACACAGTGCAGTGTGACCCAGGGAAGGCTAGGGATGCTGGATGAACACGGGAGGGACACCTAATCCCCACACCTGGAGACTCAAGGCAGGCTTCCTAGAGGAGCAACATTTAACTTGACACCTGAAGGAGGAGCTGAAGCTCGCCAGATGTGGTAGAGATGGATGGTTGTCCTTGCATAATATAGAATTGTCATTGAAGGGGCTACATCTTCCCGCCTGCCCTCCTCTTGCTGGTGGGGGTTTGTGATGAGATCTCGCCGGCAGAACATGAGTGGATGTTATATGTGCCATTCCCCAGCTAAGGCTTTTAGGAAGTAGGTGTGTCTTCTCGAGTTTCTCCTTCCCCCATCTGGACGTGAATGCTGCAGGAAGACAGAAACACAGAACAGAAAGAGGCTGGATCCCCAAGTCTATGTGAAGGAGAGCCACCTGCAGGGCGGGAACACCCACTTTGTACTGCCGTGAGGACAATAAATAAACCTCTGTTACCTTCAGCCACGGATGTTTGGAGTTCATTTGGTACAGCACCTCGTGTTCTTTGAAAGGAAATAAGAGAAGGCACCCCATAGAGAGAAAGGAAGGAAGAAGACGGCTCCAGAGGAAACCGAGTTTAAAAGTCCTAGGAAGAGAGAGAACAGTGATGCCCGGGGAAACCGGGAGATAGACTGAGGCCAGGCCAATCGTGGAAGCCGTTGGGACCCTAACCTAAGTAAATAAGGTATAACCGGGCCAGATAGCTCCCAGCATTTTCCTCTCTGCCCTCAGGCTCAGAAAAGATGGGCAACTTGCTGAAGGTCATCTGATCAGTCAAGGTCAGAGGTGGACTCCAGCCCGGGTCTTGCTGACTCCATGTACCTAAACATTCAGCTCATTCTTTCAGTAGAATGTTGTACAACAGAAAAACTAGGATATTCATTTGCCAAGAACTCTATGGGAGTCCTCTCTAGGTGGACTCCTTCCATTTTCAGAGACTGGACTACATTTGAGAGTGCTGTCTCCCGGTGGGAGCACACAGAATGGTTCCCCTCCCCCACTCCACCCAGGTCCAGTGGCTCCAGCATTTCTCAACCTGTCTGGGCTCTGCATCCCCAGACCAATCAAATTAATGTCCTGCCTGGTCTGGCTAGTCCCACCTTCTGGGGGAGCTCATAGGAGCCCATGACCCAATGAGTGAGGTTGGTCATGGGGACCAGCTCCCACTCTGTGGTCTGATTCTGATTCACAAATGGGACACAGTAGGTGGCAGCGGTTGCTCGGAGTGACTTGCTCCTCTCTGTGGCCCCCCTCTCTGTTGCTCTGAGTGACGTGACAGCATTGCAAGTAACACCCAACTCTCCCATTCATGCATCCTCAGGAGAGCTAGAAGCAGGCGTCACCGGAATGCCTTGGGCTACTCTTCGGTAGGCAGGTCCTTGCTAACCCACTTGGTAGTGATATTTGATGTGGGCAGGAAAGGTGAGGGATTGGGCTAAGATGCCCCATTCCTCTGCTACTCCTCCCTAATATGTTCTTGTTTCTGAAACCAGAATGTTCTGGATCACCTTTGTCCAAGGCCTTCTTTGGTTTTGTTAAGATGTCTCTAGTGCCCCTACAGAAAATGAGGCTGAGGTACAGGAGCAGAGCTTCTTGTAACTTGCCTACCTCTTTCCCCAACCCCATCCAGAGCAATCAATGCTTTTAGTATACTTAACTTTCCCCATAGGTAGCATTTGAAGACAGAATTTTAATATTAAAACAAAAGGGAAATACATTTTTAAAAAACATTTGCATAAATGTTATAGAAACAGGTCTGCTTGCCTATTTGTGTCTGTTTGTTATTGTCCATCCACTCATCTATTCATCCATCCATCTATCCATCATCTATCCATCAGCCATCCATCCATCCATCCATCCATTATCATACAGTTAATAAGTAATGAAGGCTCAGGATGTTCTGGTCTTCTCACCTGCAGTCTAGTAACCCCTTCTAAAGCTCTTGGTCTTCTTAGTACCATGTAATAGTAAGAATGTGGATTATGCATAGATTTAGGCTCAAGCTACTTTTCTGCCAGTCATAATGTTTATTTTAGTTTCCTCAACTGTAAAATGCAATCAGTAATTCCTATCCCCAGATTGCAAGACAGTGTGTAAGTTCCCCTGACAGAATGCCTAGAGCACAGTAGGGCCTCAATTCCTGTATGACGTCTGAAAATTCTCCCAGGACTCTGTGCTTGCGGGTGAGCAGGGCAGCCCTGGGCCTGCTCCCATCCAGAAGTGCTCAGAGCTACCAGGGAAGGAAGTCGCTTTGCTCTCCTTGCAGAAAGCTCGGTTGTGACCTAATTTTGGTCTGGCCAGAACTGGTGTCTTCCTTTTCCCCTCATTGTCTTGGAGACCTTGAGTGACCTTGGCTAGGACTATTTCCGCAGGAATGACATATCATCCCCCAGCCAGGCACACTGTGTGGACACCCCCACCCATTCTCACATACTTTCTCACCTGCATCTTCTGAATTCTCCTCCCCACCTCTGCTCCCGCCCCGTGCCCAACCACTTGTCCCTGCAGCTCCCTGCCTGGCTTCCTATAGGTCATCCCATCAATTGTCACCTCCCAAGAAAGGCCATCCCTCTCTGCTGCTTGTTCTCCTCTTAGCTTAACTTATTTTAAATTACATATTTATAATTTCCTTTATAGTTTGTCTCATCCCAATAAAATATAAGTTTTGTTATTTAGTTCATTGTTGCGTCCTCAGTCCTGTCACATGATTGGCACTTGCCAAGATTTGTTGAATCAATGAATTAGTGAGGAATTGAGAAATCCTAAACTTTTGGACCCTAAAATTCACCCTATTGGTTGACATCACCCACTCCCATACCATGGAGTGTCTGTGGCTATCTGTATCCAGGTGGAGTTGGTATGGGATCAAGTCTTGGGCAGAGCATTAGAACATCCCCAAAGGGGCAGGATGAATAATGGTCAAACTCACCTGCCTATTTGTGAGGTGCTAGGTATGGATCAAACCTGACCCCAAGAGAGGGCAGTGGAGTGATTGAACACAGGAAGCTTGAGAACTTAGGCTTGGAAGTCACACAGACTGGGTTCAAGTCTTGACTTTACCACTTTTTAGGAGCAGGAGCAGTTGTCTAGGCTCCCTGAGCCTCATTTTCTTGCATGCAGTAGGGCTAAGGATTCTTGCCTCACAGGGTTGTTAATAGCAAAAGTTACCCTTTATTGATATAGAACATGAATGTGTATTGATGATCTCCCGCGGCTGTTAGAGCTTGGTCTCAGCTTTTAAGGCTCTAGTGTAATTGAAAGAGTGTTGTTTCAGGCCACCAGGTATATGTCCCAGCTTTCCCTGCCTCCAACTTGTGGGATCTTTAGTAACACAACCTCCCCAAATCTTTGCTTCCCATCTAAAACATGTTAAAGATAGAACCAGCCATAGAGTGTTAATGCAAGGTCAAGTTTAGCACAGTGCCTGGCACATAATAAATAATAAATGTCAGCCATGCTTAGTAATATTAGCTATTTAGGCTATATATTACCAAGAAGCACAACCAGGATGTGAATCAGAGTCAGTGTCTGCGTGTGTTGCCCATGGTACTAGTTTCCACCCAGAAAGCTGGTTAACAAGGCAGGTTCCAGACCCCATCCCCCAAATGCTGACTCAGAGGATCTCAGATGGAGCCTGGGGAACTGCATGTTGATACTTGGAAGGTCACTCTGAGGCTATTCTGACTTCTGTGCAAGCTTGAGGTCAAGCGCTGTCAGAACCCTGATGATATCTGGTCACCTCTTCTCTCCGTTTTCTGCAGACAAAGAACAACTCTGCCCCCATTCCCGACACAACTGAGTGCTTCTGGGAACCCCATGGGACCAAGTCCACAGCTGTCAGTGTGACACTTAACACAGCGGGTCTGAAGCCCTCAGGGGTGATCTCTGTCTATGACAGGAAATGGCAGATGGGGTCTGCTGTCATCCTCATTGAGAAGGCTCTGAACTTGGGTTATAGAACTGCCAAATTAGGTTATTGACCTACCAGGCTCTGAAACTATATGAAGTGGTAAGCTCTGTTGGCAAAACAGGTTTCATCCCATGGCACTACTCAAGTTGACTAGCTTTATGGGAGCGTTATGTTGACAAAGATATTTGGGCTGAGTTTGGGCCCGTAGTTCTCAACCAAGGGCAGTTTTGTCCCCTAGGAGATAAGTGACAGAAATGTCCAGGGACATTTTTGGTTGTCATGACTGGATAGGGTGAGATAATGGCATCTAGTGGTAGAGGCTGAGAAAGTCCTAAAGTGCATTGGACAGTCCAACCCCATCCCCACCCCCGTCTCTAACCAAGAATGATTCTGTCCAAATGGCAATAATGCCAAGGTGAGAAATTCTTCTCTAGTTCAGCGGGAAGGAGTGTCATCATTGATTAGCAATGTCTGGCACAGTGGGGCAGGGTAGTGACAACTCATGTGGTCTGCTTTTACAGACCAAAGGAACTGGAATGGAAAAACACAGTATGCACAGAGAACAGTCATAAAAAAAATATAATCACAATAAAGACAAAACCCTCTACATCCAGAGAGAGAGAGAGAGAATGGAAGATAATGCATCTGTGGAAAAGCACATGATGCCATAAAAAAGGTACACAGAGAACAAGAAGGGTTCTTGGAAAAAAATATGAGAGCAAAAATATAAAACACAACCAGAGATTTGGGTGATGAAGTTAAGGACACTTCTCAAGAATAGACAGCAAAACAAACCATTGGAAAGAGGAGATACATGATAAGAAAATTAGAAGACTGGTACAGGAGCTCAAATGATAGGAGTTTTAGAAAGAGGAAGGAAATAGTGGGGAGGAAGTACTATTAAAATAGTTGAAGAAAATTACTCCAACGTGAAGGACATGCATCTCGAGTTCAAAAGTGATTAGCACAGCACACAAGGCCAGATTTCCATCTGGGAAGGTCAATGGGAAATCTCAGGACATTGACGGCACAGAGGAGAGTCGACAAACTTCCGGAGAAGTAAATATGGAATCAGAATGGCTTTCAATTTCTCAACAGAAACTCTGGACGTGAGAAGACAAAGGAGCAACGCCTTTACAATTCTGAAGGAATTTTATGCCAATTTTAGTCCATGTCAAGCCCAAAATGTGAAGATACCCTAACACATACGAGGTCTTGAGAAACTTACCTCCACCTACTCCTTCTCAGGCAACTACTGAAGGATGTGCTTCAATACAATGGAATGAACCAAGGAACAGGAAGCCTGGGATCCAGGAAGCACAAAATCTAACTCAGAAAGGAGGTGAAGGGATCCTTAGGCAGATGGGGGTGGGAGATTCCAGAGTGCCAGCTGCAGAGGCCAGAAGATTCCAGGAGAGATCTCTTTCAAAATGACGAAACTGTGAAAGAAAGTTCTGAGGAAGTTTTGGACAGCTGGCAAAGAGTTTGAGTTGAAAAAAAAAAATTAGGGGTCGGCCAAGAGCGCTTTGGCTCAGTGGATCGAGCATCGGCTTGCGGACTGAAAGGTCCCGGGTTCGATTCCAGTTGGGGGCATGTACCTTGCTTGCAGGCATGTCTTCACTGTGGGGCGTGCAGGAGGCGGCTGGTCGATGTCTCTCTCTCATCGATGTTTCTGACTTTCTATCTCTCTCTGTAAAAAATCAATAAAATATATTTTTAAAAAATTAGGGATCGACATACAGAAAATTAAGCAAATGAAAAGTTCAATTGTAACACTGAGTACCAAGCTCCCCAAATTATGGTATGGCTATTTGAGGAGACCAAGAGGGAAGGAAGTGTGGGGTCAGGGCAGGGAAGGACATTAAAACGGCATTTCCTGTAGCAGGGAAGCAGTGATGAGACCTACCACCGAACAACGTACAGAACCACAGGAGCATGTTCTGCAGCCACAGCGCTGAGTACAGCTGTTCCCCTGCTCCCCGGAGGAGCTGAAAGGAGCTGTTTGGGGGAGAGGGCGTGTGCAGGAGAGGGCAGCAGAGCTGGAAGCTGCAGCTTGTCTTAACAAAACTCCCAGCCCTGCTGACTCTAAACAGGAGCTTGGGCAACTGCTGACATTTGGAGATTAGAAATAATACAATTGGCCCTGACCGGTTTGACTCAGTGGATAGAGCATCAGCCTGGGGACTCAAGGGTCCTAGGTCTGATTCCGGTCAAGGGCATGCACCTTGGTTGCGGGCACATCCCCAGTAGGCAGTGTGCAGGAGGAAGCTGATCAATGTCTCTCTCTCACAGATGTTTTTAACTCTCTATCCCTCTCCTCTCCCTTCCTCCCTATAAAAACAAACAAAAACAAACAATAAAATATACTACAAACAAAAGGAAGAATACAATTGGAGTGCCTGCGAAAACTGGTGAAGTCTGCATCTGAGTTAGTAACGTGTGCCTGCATCCGGGTCCTGATTTGGACAATGACCTCTGGCCACTTTACATATCATCACTAGGGAGACCCGGGTGCAGGGTGAGAACCCTCAACTAGTTTTGCAACTTTTTGTGAGTCTGAAAAAATTAGTTCATACCAAAAGGTTATGGAAATGAAAGCAATGAACAACAAGAGAATATGCTGTCCCCAAAGCCACCCCTTCTAGAGGGAGGACACTGCTGGTCACCGCCCCCCAGGTCTGGGTGGTGGGGCCAGGGGCTGAGGCTTCCCAGGTAGATCCAAGAACACGCTGGCAGCCCAACTCTGAGAGGAAAAGGGATGGGTGTGGGGGGAGAGGAGAGCGAGGGGAGGAAGGGGTGCAAGACCGGGGGACAGAAGAGGCAGCTGTCCTGAGCCTTGTGAGAGGCCAGCATTGCCACTTGGCGAGGAGGCGGCGTGTAGACTCCAGTGTCTCCTCCAGTAGTTTTGTGGGGAGTTGTGGAGGAGAAAACACAAATTAAATCATAAATATACCGCTGACATTGTCATTTTACAGGGAAATAAATGCCTGCCAGTCACAGCCGGGAAATGAGCCTTAATCATGCAGCCAGGCCACGTCTGGAAAGAGCGGCCACCCCGTTCGGCTGGCATTCTCCCCGGAGGCTGCGGTTCGGCAGCTGCGGGCAGTGGGCGAGCGGGGTGTGTGTGTGTGTGTGTGTGTGTGTGTGTGTGTGTGTGTGTGGAGGGGGGAGCACGCACGGGCCAAGAAGCTGAGCAGCTCCCGCCGCCTGAACCTTCTCGTCCCACCCTCGTGAGACGGATGCAGAACGAGGAGTCGGGAGGCAGAAAGAATCGGTGGATTTGGAAGCAGATGAATTGGAGTTTAAATACTGTATTAGGGTAGCCTGGCCCCAGGTCCGTGCGTGGCCGTGGGCAAGAGTCTGGCGCCTCCTGTTCCTCATTTTCTTCAGCTGAATATGAACGCTGGGCACAGTGCTCCAGCGCGCTGCTGTTTTACAGAGGAAGAACTGCAGCTCAGAGATGGCAAGCAGCTTGCCCACGATCACACAGCAGGTAAGGGCCAAGCCAGAATGAGAACCCGGTTGATTTGAGTTTGAAGTATGGCTCCACCCAAACCCAAATCCTTCCTAGCCTCTGATACTACCCTCATGGTTCCATTTGGTTGTTCACAGACCTTTGCTGAGCACCTACTACGCTCCAGGCAGATTTCTAGAAACGGAAGCTACAGCTGTGAATGAAATAATCTTGTACCTGCATGGTGATTATGTTTATTGCCACCTACCCCATCATCTGGCATTCTGGTGGGGCGGGTGGCAATAAACATAACCACAAGAGATGTCAGATGTGAGGAAGGTCAGCTGACAAGGCGCAGTGAGCATGTGCTTCCAAACGAAGGGGCCATCAGAGCAAGTGTTTCTATGGGGAGGGATGCAAGACGGGCTGAGGGAAGAGACCTCCAGGTGGTGAGGTAGGGAGGACGGGAGCAGGGCCACAGTGGGCTTTGGATGCCAATATCCTGGCTCCTAGAATGACTGGGAGGGACCAGGTCAGCCTTGGGATCAGCTCAAAGTGGGTCTTTGGCTGCGTAAGCTGGAGGCCAGTGCTATCGATTGAATGTTCACATCCCCCTAAACTCTGTGATGTTGAAAACCTAAGGGGAGGGTATCGGAAGGTGGGGTGTATGCAAGATGCTTAGGTCCTGAGGGTCCACACTGCTTGATGCTCTTAACACTCTGCTCTGTTGTGATCAGGAAACAGGAAGAGTAAGACAAGTCTGGCCAAGGATTCAGACAGACAGACAGACAGACAGGTGTATCAGTTATCTACTGCTGTGAAATAAAACACCCCAAAACTCAGTTGCTTCAAACAATTAACATTGATTGTCCATGATTTAGGCTTTGGTAATAGGGAAGGTTCGGCTGGGATGGCTCCTCTCTGCTCCGTGTGGTGTGGGCTGGATTAGATTTAGGTAAAAGGGAAGATCAGGTGGCAGGTTGGCTGAGGGCTGGCTGGCCCCAGATGGCCTCTCTGAGGGCTGTGATTGGCGGGGCTGGCAGCCTGTTTGCCTCTACCTGGCCCCTCCAGAGGGTTAGCTTGGGCTGCTTCATGTGGCGGCAGTAGGTTCCAAAACAGCAAGAGCAGAAGCTACAAGATCTCTTAAGAGGTCATCTTCGTTAAGTGCAAATTCCTAAATCATTCAGATGAGAAAATTGAGGCTCAGAGAGGGACAGACACCTGCCCTATGTCACACAGCAAGTGAGAATGGGGGGCTACACTCCTAGTCCGTGCCCCTCCCTGGCCCAGAAATCAGTGAGTGGAAGGAGGGACCTCATGGGGCAGCTTTCCATGGGCACCCCAGAAACTGTCTCCAAGGCCCCTGCAGTGCCTTGTGGGTCTAGAAAGAGGCGTTAGTTTCTTGTCCTCTATAGCTCTCTTAGTCAGTTCAGGCAACTGTAACAAAACACCATAGACTGGGTGGCTTACAAACAACAGAAACTCCTATCTCAGAGTCTGGAGGCCAGCCGTTCAAATCAGGGTGCCCCCCAGTGTGGTGGGGTTACCAGGAGAGCCCTCTTCTGGAGTGCGGGCTGCTGACTCCTTGCTGTGTCCTCCCACGCTGAAGGGGTCAGGAAGTACTAAGCCCAGGCAAGGCTCCAGGGAAGGCCGCTCCAGGGAGGTGACCTCTAAGTTGAGACCTAGATGATGAGAAGGAGCCAGGCCCGGGGGGATCAGGAGAAAGGATGCTCGAGACGCAGGAAACAGCACATACAAGGCCCTGAGGAGGGACCGGGGTGGGTGGGTGAGGCTCAGGAACCCCGGGGCTCTGCAAGGAGGCCTGAGGGTCTGCACGGTGGGGGGAGGAGCATGTGAAGAAGTCTGTGCGGGTGGTGTGGAGAGATGGGGCTGCTTCCTCATTATTCCCCTCTCTGTGATTGATGTCAGCCCAGGTTCAAAGCCCGACCCAGAGCAAAGGCTCAGTTCATGCTGGACAAGTGCCTAATGAGTGAGGGTTCAGGCCTACGCTGTGAAACGTTTCCATGGAAACCCCCAGCACCTCCCTGTTGCTGACTAGAGAGGCTCCCCAAGGTCTCCTCTCCTTTGGTCCTGGTTGGCCCTGGGCTGATGATGTTTCCTGAGCCCTGTGAAGGGGAGTCACTTCCTCTTCCTCGGCATCTCTCCCGGCTCCCCAGCTGTTAGGGAAGCCGCCCAGGCTCTTCCCGCGGGGCACACACGCACATGCACACACACACATGCACACACACCGACAATACCCAGGGACGCAGGCAACCCCAGGCCGGGCCCCACGGCCCAGCCCACGTCAGAGCCCGAGCCAGGATGCAGCTGGGCTCCATCTGGCCCTTCGGTACACGGCACGCATGGGGAGGTGGCAGGGGGCGTGGACAAAGGAGCCGGACGGAGACGTATTCTCAGGAGACTCAACATAGCCATGTGCGCTTGTGTGGCCCCAAGACCGAGACCTGTGGCCCCGCTCAGCAGCTGAGGCCATGGGCACAGAGGTGGGACTAGCCTGCTCTGAAGGCTGCAGGTGTGAGAGCCTCCCCTTCATTTAGGCGGGTTTGTCTATACCATGTGCACACACACAGACCCACAAAAACCACACATGTGAAATTAGACTCAGACGTAACGTGCTCTGCTATGAGTGAGACAGAAACACCAAGGCACTGCAACAAATGGGCTCACAGACAGACGTGAGAAGGACACACAGACGTACCACCCAGCAGGATACTCTCCTACGAGGATGGCAGGCCGTTCTGCACAAGACAGACACCCGTGCACACCCACACAGATACTCCTGAGCCCTGGTGCACACACAGCAGCAGGCACATCCGCCGCGGCCCCTGCCTCACTGTCCGGATAATTGTGCCAGAAAACAGACACACCTGCTCCCCACCACGCCATTAGCCGGCAGCGGTGGAGGCAGATTAATTAAGCCTTCACAGCAGACTGGCGTTTTCCTGGCAGTCCTGCTGCCCCTCGCTGCCAGAGGGCACCGGCCCAAGTGGCCTTTGTGATCGGCCCGGGGCACACTCAGCCCCACCTCTTCTCCCGCCTCCCTCTCTGGGCCCCGGAATGAGTCCCCACCTTGCTGTCAAAAAGGGTCCTTCTTGGGCCGAGGGAGGGGAGGAAACTCCCCGGGGAGTCTGAGGCCTGAATCAGCAGAGGTTTCCAGCCGTGACATGAGTGGTGATGCCCCCTGCTGCTCTCTGCCTAATCCGAGGGCTAAACGTACCCCTCCATCAGGAGGGGGACTCAGTTTCTCCGACTTGAAGTCTGGGCTTGGGTCCTCAACTCACACGGACCTTTCTGCCACTCTGGCCTTTCTGCTCTTCTTCCAACACCCCAAGCTCATGCCTGCCCAGGGCCTTTGCACTTGCTCTGTTCTCTGAAACATCCCCCACCCAGGTCTTAGTCTGGCTCCCTCCTTGTCACCATGCAGATCTCAGCCCACATGAGGCCTGCCCTCATCTACTTGGTTAGGATGTCCCCTCCAAGTAGGTCCCTCGGTTATTTTCTTTTTTTAAATATGTTTGATTGATTTTCCACAGAGAGAAAGGGGGAGGGATAGAGAGCCAGAAACATCGATGAAAGAGAAACATTGATCAGCGGCCTCCTGCACACCTCCCACTGGGGATGTGCCTGCAACCAAGGTACATGCCCTTGACTGGAATCAAACCCGAGACCCCTCAGTCCGCAGGCCAATGCTCTATCCACTGAGCCAAACCGGTTTCAGTTATTTCATTGATTTTTTTTTACAGAGAGGAAGGGAGAGAGAGAGCCAGAAACATCGATGAGAGAGAAACACCCATCAGCTGCCTCCTGCACAACCCCTACTAGGGATGTGCCTGCAACCAAGGTACGTGCCCTTGATCAGAATCGAACCTGGGACCTTTCAGTCCACAGGCCAATGCTCTATTCACTGAGCCAGACGGGTATCGGCCCCTCAGTGATTTTCTAACTCAGTGGTTCTCACGCCTAAATGCTTGTTAGAAGTGTCTGGGCAGCTTTCAAGCAAATCCTTCGGGACCAGGCCCCATGTGGACCAATTAGGTAAGCAGTTCCGGGTGTGGGCCCCCCAGAGGCTCCCCACCCTGTTCTAAGGAGCGGTCTGGACTGAGACTCCCTGGCTCAGAGGCTTTACGTTAGTAAGAGGAAAGGCTGAATTGTGTGGCCTCCTCATTGCTGATGTTTACTGAGCCAGGCCTCTGGTGGTTGTGGGCCTGAAGGTCTCAGCACACATTTGTGCTGCACCAAGTTCTATTCAAAGGGCTCTGAGTGGGACAGTTCGTTTCACGCCCCCCTAATGACGTTGGAGCAGTCACCACTCCCACTTTACACATGAGGAAACCGAGGGACAGAGAAAGAAAGTACATAAAGTATCCAAAGAACACAGCTGGAAAATGGCATCACTGTGGCTTTAACCCAAGCAGTGTGGGTCCAGAGCTGGGGTTAACTTAGCTGTCATTATGTTCTTTCCTGCTCAAAGCACTTGTGCCACATTTTAAAGGTGAAGAAACTATGACTCAGAGAGTCAGGAGACTGGACCAAGATCACACAGCCAGGATGCAAACCCATGACAGGCTGACTCTGAGGCACAGAATGCGGATACCTTGTGACCCCTCACATCCTTATCCCCCTTCCGCCCAGAAACCGCCTGAGGGGCAGCGGGACAGACAGGAGCCTGGAGCAGCAGGGGGCAGCCACGCAGCCCATGAATTCATGTCATAACAGCAATAGAACTGTCACACACATGGCAGCCGCCGTTCTAAGTGCTTGACATACTGCGGCTTGCATGATCCTCAAAGAAACCCTCATTTTCCAGAGGAGGAAACAGGTGCACAGAGAGGGAGGTAACTTGCCCAAGCTCACACAGCCAGTTAGAGCTGGGACGTGAGCTCAGGCAGGCTGATGCCAGAGTCGCACGCTCGACCCATACACCACAGTCCCCTCAGCTGTCTCGCTTACCTAAGCTGCTTGAAACTCACCTTTCCCCTGTATACAATAGGCTCATTAGTGCCTACCTCCTTTAAGGACAATGGGTGGAAAGGCTCCAGCACAGGGACCTCGTACAGTAGGCATTTAAAAAATATGTTTTTATTGATTTTGGAGAGGAAGGGAGAGGGATAGAGAGAGAGAGAAATCTCAGTGATGCAAGAGAATCATTGATCGGCTGCCTTCTGCACGCCCCACACTGGGGTCTGAGCCCTCAACCCAGGCATGTGCCCTGACCGTGAATCAAACAAACCGTGACTTCCTGGTTCATAGGTCAATGCTCAACCCTGAAGCCATGCTGGATGGGCATTAGTAGGCATTGGATAAGAGAGGTCATTGGACAGAGGAGCCAGAGCCACAACTAGCCTTACACACAGTAGGGATTAAGTCAACATGGGACATGGATGCAGGTGCTGGCAATTGGAGGCATCCAGCCTGCAGCTCCCCCAGATTGGGGCAGGGCCCCTGCAGCTGACCGGGACCTGAACTCAGCATGGGAACCTTCACGCGCCCGGAGACCTGCTGCGTGAGTCACCGCTGACCCTCCGCTAATGCGTAATTGGCATAGCAGCCCAGTGACTAACGGTGCTCTCCGGGGTGAGATTCACAGCAGAGCAGAAAACAGCCAGGCAACAGGCGAGAGGGAGGCGGGAGAGGAGAAGGGGCTGGGGGACCAGAGGCAGAGGAGGCCTCCACAGACGAACGCTGTGCCCTTCAGTGACCTGGCAACCTGGGTTTGGGGGTGCAGACCTCATTTTATAGTCTGCCCTGCTGCTCCCACCAAGCACGCCCTGGAAATGCTCACGTGTGAGCCTCCCAGCTCTGTCTTCCCTGAGGATGTGAAAAGCCGCCCTCAGAAGGGGCAGTACGGGGATTAAAGACGTTCATAATGAGGCTTTGTACTCTGCTAGGTGCGTGACAGCACGGATGCGTGAGAACCATCAAAGCCGTCCCGTCTGGAGGGTGTTAAGGCAGCCTTTTAGTTGCAAGGCGTTCGCTGTCTCTCCAGCTCGGACCCTCTCACCCGTTCCTGGGCGAGTTACTCATCCCCGCAGCCCTTCAAAGGGATCTTCAAATGCGCAAACAACAGGCTGCCCGGTGCCCCTTCGTTCCGCCGTGCCCTCTACACACGTCACCGGAGTTAGGGAAATGGGTGCCGTGTCACCCATGGGCCACATCATCTCCTGAGTTCTGGCCTCTGCGCCAGCCACTCCCTTCGCCGGGGGTGCTTTTGGTCTGGCGAGCCTTGCAAATTTCTCCCGGGCCCTCAATACTCAGCTCAAGTCTTTCTTCTTTCGCCAAACCCCCCACCAAGGCGCTGCTGCCCGCTCAGCCTTATCCCCGCAAGAAGCTCTTCTTGGAAGTCCATTTCCCAAGATCAACTCTGGCTCCATCACGAAGCTGCGCTGCCGCTGAGCAGTGTGGCTCCTGAGGCAGCAGCACAGCCTGGCCTCCCCTGGGACCCAGTCCTCACCCAGTCCTCCCGACCCTAAAACTCAGCCCTCTCCCCACAAGCCCTCCCCGTGACAGATGCACGCTCCAGTCTGGGAATCACTGGGAGACGAGATGAGTTTACACATGCTTCATCCAGAGCCAACAAGACACATAACCATGGCAAACGCCACCTAGAGGCCTGCGAGCCAGAGGTGCGCCAAGCACTTCCAGCATCCATTCTCCATCCACAGCAGCGTGCGAGGAGGGCTCGTGTGCCCATTGCATGGATGAGGAGACTGAGGCTCAGAGAGCCACTCCTTCCCCTGGGAAACAGCTACCAAGCAGTGGATACAACTGCAAACCAACCACAGTCGCTCTGATGACAAAGCCTATGTGTTATCCTCAGAGAACACTGTCCGTGTGAGTTAGGGGTTTAAAAGAGGGAAAGTCCACATGCAGGTCACAGTTTTTCTAAATTTTATATTTCCTGAGTATAGCCTTACAGATTAAATGGTACTTTTTTTTTTTTTAAGTAACACTTGGTTCCTGCTATCCAGCTCTCATATCAGTTCTCAGAAGCAGCTACTGCACTTTCAACTTTTGGGGTTGCACTTTTGGAGTATTGACTTCCCTACCTGAAAATACTTGCACCTTGCATTATCTCTTGATTCACCACCCAAGCCCTTGACTTATGCCAGATAAGAACCTTTGGCTTTTCACAAGTGAAAAAAACAAAAAACCTAGAGACAAATTCAGGGCAGGCATAGAAGATCCATGACCATCAAAGTCCACGCTCTTCCTAGCTTGTTGCTTCATTACACTTAAAAAGGTCTCCTCCTGTCGGAACCGGTTTGGCTCAGTGGATAGAGCTTGGGCCGGGGATTGAAAGGTCCCAGGTTCGATTCCGGCCAAGGGCATGTAGCTTGGTTGCAGGCACATCCCCAGTAGGGGGCGTGCAAGAGGCAGCTGATGGATGCCAAATCGATGTTTCTGACTCTCTATATCTCTCCCTTCCTCTCTGTAAGAAATCAATAACATATATATATATATATATATATATATATATATGTATGTATATATATATATATATATATATATATATATATATATATATATATATATAAAAGGTCTCCTAACTCATGGATCCAGATGGCTGCTTCAGCTCCCACCATCATGTATGCATTCCAGCTATTAGAAAGGAAGGTTCTCCCATGCCATATAAAGACACTTCCTGAAAACTGCACGTGCTAGTTTTGTTAATACTCTGGTGTTTACAGCTTAGTCACACGGCGACCGGGAGCTGGGAGGGAGGTGGGAAATGCGGTCTGGAATCTGACCGGCTACATGCTCAGCAGGAAAACTGGAGTTCTGAGATCAGGTACGAAAGGAAGAGCTGGGATCAGGGCAACACGCACGTCACTTCAGTTTGTTGGAGCTGGTACGGCAGCCCTCGTACCCTCACTCCCTGGCTGGGAACACAGAGCTGCCCCTTCTTCCTGCATCTCCAGCACCTTCTCTCCCCTCGTTGTGCTCTGGGCACCCTGCACTCTTCCTGGCCCTGGGCCACCCCACACCCTGTACCTTTGCTGGCAGGTGACTTGCTGAGAGCTCAGCCTGTCTCTGAGATGACAGCACCTATTTATCCTCCAGCTCTCCGATGAAATGATAGCTCCTCGGAGACCCCGCCCCCCTCATCCCAACTGGATCAGGGCCTGCTGGAGGTCTCCTGGTCTTCCTTACAGCATCCTTTGGACTGTAAGTAGATACTGGCCTGGGTGATTATATTCACTCATTGACTCTCTTCTCCACGGTCAGTTCCTGGAGGCAGGGCTATCTCGGTCTTCAGCATCAACCCAGCACAGTAAACATTGGTGAAAGAAAAGGTACCTGTTTCTGACAAACTTCCCTATCCTTCCAGAACCAATGCACATGCCCCCTCCTCCAGGAAGTCTCCCTGTGCTTCCTCTCTGAGACAAGTAGCCCTCCTTGGTGCTCACAGTCCTCTTAAGTCATGATGGCTCTCTACCACCTGGGATTGGCTTTGAGGAGCGTGTCTGGGCTCCTCTATTAGCCTGTGAGTCCCAGGAGGAGAGGACCCATATCTGATGCTTCTGTGTCCCTTACACACATGCACAGGAACCACCTCGGTGATCCTCTGGTCCAGCAGCAGAATCACGGGCCAGGAAGCAGAACTCCTGGTGTGGCCCCTGGCTCACCATGTAACAATGGCCCCATCCAGCAATGGCCTCCCTTTCCCCACTGGCGTCTCAGGGACGTCTGGATCTGATATTCTCCAATTGCCACCCAAAGCCTCGGTTCAGCCCAGCAGTTGCTGAACCTGACCCAGCAGGCCTCTCTCCACAGGCCGTAAGCCCAGGCCCCTTGGGTTTTATTTTACAATTAGAGATCAAAGGGACAGAAATGCTGGACACCACACTTA
>PVJN01022709.1:0-33081 GCA_004026805.1 Lasiurus borealis | reverse complement strand
ATAAAATTTTCAATCATTACCTTTTTGTAAAAACACTTTTTTCCCCCTCGAGTTTGTGTGCACATGTCACAACAATTCTTCGGAAGAACCTATCACAAGAATAATTCAAAGTCAACAGAACGTCTAGCAAAGAACAATTTGCTTTTTAGGGGAGAAAAATAAGGTGGCTGATTACAAGCTTCAGAGAAAATAGGAAACCCCCATTGTGACCAGAAACAATTAATACACTTCAGGCCCAGGAAAAACATCCGACACTCAAGATGGACTTGTCCCCGGTTGAGAAGGAACACCTTGGCTGTGTCACAATTGTTTACTGTGAATTTTCCAGCAGGATCTCTGTGTTTTTTGTTACTACGTCGTGGTTAATATTTGCTGGTGAGCCAATCCCAGGAGGGCCACTTCTAGTGCCCAATTACAAGTTCTATCATCAATCATAAGTATTATTTATTCAACAAAATGAATTGCTAATTAATAACTGATGAGCATTATGGCCTTGAAGACGATAACACTATTAATTATGGTTGGCATGAGCAGGGTCTACCTGGCACATTTTCACCACAATTAGCCTCGGAAGCTTTCAGAGAGCGTGTCTATGAAGTTCACTGAAGAAAGGCAGGCTTTCCGCTCTCTCCTGCATAAGGATTGACAAACATAGCACTGTCTCAGGTAATAACTCTGCCAGCCCATCACCAGTATCCCAACAATGGTTTTCTGTGGGCCACGCCTTGTATAAGAAACCTGATAGGACCTAGCCGGCATGGCCAGTGGTTAAGTGTCCACCTATGAACCAAAAGGTCACGGTTCAATTCTCAGTCAGAGCACATACCGGGGTTGTGGGCTTGATCCCCAGTGTGGGGTGGGTAGGAGGCAGCCAATTAATGATTCTCTCTCATCACTGATGTTTCGGTCTCTCCCTCTCCCTTCTTCTCTGAAATCAATAAAAATGTATTAAATAAAAAAAGAAAAAGAAAAAAGAAACGATTTGACAGAGAATGTTTGCAGATACAGAAGGTGGCCCCACATGCCCTGCCGGGCTCCTACTGAAAGGCTGCAGGGCGTGAAGTGCCCACAGCATGATGACCGGAATGTGGCTGCAGACTTATTTTTAGCCTGAGTTGTTGCCCAACTCATGCTCTGAGCTCTGGGTGCAGGCACACAGTGGCTAAATCACTCTAGCAGGCAGCTGGCAGCCCAGGACGGCTCACTTCCTTGCAGTCATGAGGGAATACATCATTGTTCACCTTGAGGGCCTTCTGATGGGAGACTTTAAAGAGGAGAAGCTGAGAAATGCCCGCTTGCCCACCACTGGGAAAGAAAAACAATAGTAGCTTTGAAGAATAAACATAGCAAAAGCATAATAATGCAATGAAACTCTTTAAAAGTAGAACAAATTTACTACTTCTGTGCTCTGTGTATCTATCTAGTCTCCACATCAAAAAGCCCTGAAGGTGCTGAGTATATATGGGTAGCTGACAAAATATTGCAACGACTTTTAAAAGTTTTTGTGACTAAAAAACTTTTTTTCTTCTGACTAGGTGTACAAGCTCCATAAAGTAAAGAGCTTGTTAAATAGTGATCTGTATAATTCTGTAGTTTAGACAATCGTTTAAGTTCTAGTGCTAGATGTATTTTAAAGAATAAGCTATCTGCATGAATCAAATTAATTGTAGAATTGGAAAAGTACTTTCTTTGTGCTGGCTACGCAAAACAGAAACTCTCATTATTTCAGTTAAAAAATGCTTCAGGGTTCAAATTCTGGAACTGTCTTCGCTTATTCTTCTGCCAACTGCATAGAATGCAGCCCCCTTTCTGTAGCTAAGTACACGTGTTCTGGGAGAGAAAAGGAGAACAGGTGCACCACACCTCCAGATGGCACGATTATTAGTGTATGTTATTTTTAGCTTTACAACATCAAGAGTTGGGAAGGTTGGTCAAATTGAAGGAAATGCTGAAAGGACACCCTGGTTGAGCAAACCTTTCTTCTGAGTTGCCACCACATTTCTCTTTCTATAGAGTTACAGACACTAAAACAGAAATTACCATCATTAAACATTTCACAGAAGTGAAAACTGAGGCTCAGAGGACTTCCATCTCCAGCAGTCTGGAAATAAAAGGAAGTTAAACACAAATAAACCCTCCCTGAGACACACTATGGTAGAAATAATGAAACTTCAGAACATCAAAGACCAAAAAAATCTGAAAAGCAGATTAAAGAAAAAAAAAACAGATTACCTTCAATTAAATGACAGTTCATTTGACATCTAAAATTGCAATAGCAACCATAAAAATCAGAAAATAGTAGAATAATATCTTCAATGAACTGCAAGAAAATAATTATCAATGTAGAATTTCATACCCATTAAAATTATCTTTCAGAACAAAGCAATATGAAGATTTTCACTAAGCATATTCTGTCTAAAGGAATTTTAAGGGATATAATTCATGCAGAAGGAACTTAATCCCAGATGCAGGAAGAAATTATTTGCAAATGAAATGGAAAATATGTGAGTAAGTCTAAATGAACACTGGCATGAACACTTAACCCAAGCGGGATTCCCTGAGAAATGACTATAGTCTAAGGCTTGTGTAAAGTTTGAGGAAGAGCTTTGTAGCAGGCCATGCCTATTGTGGAGTAAATGATGTAAAAATAGTAGAGAAAGAAGTTGAATTGTGATATAATTTCAACAAAATATCATCTGATTCCACAGAGAGCTCTGACACTGTAATAGCCATCAGAGTTAACTTCACCTTTATGTAAATGGGCCTTTATTCCCACATATACACATATACACAACTGACCATTCTTAAAAATGAACTGCTTCCAGGAAGGGTCATGACTTTGTGCAAAGTCATTCTCTTCTGCTGGGAAGATTTCCTAGTGAGGACTCAGTTGAGAGCCATTAGACACCAACAATCCCAGCAGCTGGCAGAAGTTATATCTCAGTACTGAAACATAACACTGTTAATTATGTTAGTCCTCAGGCAGTAATATGTGTACTATAATGCCCAAAACAAAAGGAGTTGAAATAATATATAAAAACCCACGGTCCATAATGACCAACCAAAGGCTCAACCAAACACTGGAAGTCAGTCCTGCAGTCAATACTGAATGCCGTGGCGATCTAGCACTGACTGTCACTGGTGCAGCAGGCCTGGAGAGAAGCCCAAAGAGAGAGGCAGGGTCTGATCCACAGCCTCAGTAGCAGCTCTTGATCAGCTGTTGTCTCTCTCTTTCTCTCCGGGCTTCGCCAGCAGCCACTGGCCTCCACGGAGGGAGGGGGCAGGGCGCTGCTGATCAGCCCCACCTCTCTGATCAGGCCTGGAGATAGGCCTGGAGATGCTGACTGGCAGAGAAACTGACCAATCAAAACCAAATCTAAGTGAATTGTGGAGAGCCAATGTCTGCCTAGGGGGTGTAGCTTTGGATGCTGACTGGCAATAGAAACCAACCAATCAGAACCAAATTGGCTGGTAGGGGAGGGCAATTGGGGGCAACCAAGCCTGCAGGAGAGGGCAGTTGGGAGTGATCAGGCCTGAAGGGGAGGACAATTAGAGGCAACCAGGCCAGCAGGGGAGGGTAGTTAGGGGTTAGGGAAAATGAGCAGGCAGGCACATGAGCGGTTGGGAGCCAGTAGTTCCGGATTGTGACTGTCAGTTTAGGCCCTAGTGAGATTGGACTTAGATGGGCAGTCAGACATCCCTTGAGGTGGTCCCAGATTGGAGAGGGTACAGACTGGGCTGAGAGACACACACATGTGCACCAATTTTGTGCATCGAGCCTCTAGTAAGGATAGAAAAGGTTAAAGGTAAAAGGATGAAAGAGGTATACAAGATAAATAGAATTGCTAAAGATAAAAGATACATTACAAAATGATAACTTTAGTTCACCGCAAAGATACAACTCTAAACTGGAACACACTCATAGCTTCAAAATAGATTAAAAATCACAAATAAATATATAATCAATACATAAAGCACAAAAAAAACTAGAAACTATATGAAAGATATGAAATTAAGACTTAGGAGGTTGTAACTGATGACAGAGGTGGGATTTAAAACCAGAGTGAAAGAATTAAGGGACAGGAAGAGATACGATCTTGATATCAGACTCTGATTATAGAATGTACTTTATGGTGGGAAGGATATCTAAATATCTTACTCAAATCTAAGATTAAGAGTACTGAAAGCCATGCTAATATTCTACAAAAGCAAAATGGTAGTTTTCAGACACCAATTGGTGACTCTTACACAGGGGTGGGGAATCTTTTTTCTGCCAAGGGCCATTTGGATATTTATAACATCTTTCTCAGGCCATACAAAATTATCAATTTAAAACTTAGCCTGCTGTATTTGGTCAAACATTTAATTAACTCACCTCTAATGCCTTGGGAGGGCCAGACCAAATGATTTCTCTGGCCTTATATGACGTGTGGGCCAGATGTTCCCCACCCCTGCTCTAACACACCAGTTCCTGACTCATCTCTCTTCCTCAATGTTAGGTATAGATGGCAGAAAGCATATATACTTCTTTGCTGCTCAGGTCCAGTAAAATATTGATCTTCACAGGGAGAACCTCTGTCTGCTTAGTCTAAGTTGTCTGGAAAATGACTTATAATAATACAAAATCTGATCTGAAAATAAGAGCAATGCCCTGTTCCCCAATCCCCAGCATTGCTTCTGATTTTTAAGCTACATTGTGTCTTATGGATAAGGTAGGTCTATTATGAAGCTAGGTAAGTTATAATCATTGTCACCAGGAAACTGCACAAGTGTTTGCCCAGAATATAAGGATTTTGCTTTGCTTTTCCCTCAGTAGAAGTCATAGATAATGGCACTTAAAATAAAAACATTCCAGTGCAGTGACATTTTCCCATTTTAACAGGCCTCATCTTCTAGTCAATATGCACTGAGCCAAACCTGGCTAATGAAGTGCTTACGCTGGGATGATCCCTCCCAGTCAAAGTTCCCACAAGGACAGAGAGCTGAGCCCCTGGAAACACACTTTCTGGGTGACCCAGCTGAAGGTACCTGGCAGTCAGCCTCGGCTCCATAGCCTAAGAGGCTTCCCAGAATCCTGGCCTGGGTTAGGAGGGTGGTATGCAGGAATTACCTCTAATCCCCTGGAATTCTCACTTATTTGTGGTCATTGATTTATTATTGGAAAAGGGACCAATACTATGTTCACCTACTATTTTGGGAAAATAAACTACATTAACAGCCACACTAACTTTTGCTTATCATTCCAGGAGTTCTGGCCCCAGTTAAAAACCATTGCTCCTGATTTAGCATCTCATAGGTCTGTTCCTAAACTCCTGATGTACTTTGTAGAGAGAACGCAAATGTGTGAGAACATGGGTTGTAGGATCAGGCTCTCAGTTTGAACTCTGGCCTCACCACTGACCTTAGGCAAGCACCTTAACCTGGCTTGCCTCAGCTCACCTGTAAAATGGGAATAATAATAGCACCTGTTTCAGACAGATGTTATTAGGACTGAGTGAGTTCATATAGACAAAGGGTTTCGATGAGCATCTGGTACATGCCAATATTTGTGATTGTCATTGTTCATTTCATTGCCAGTCTCTTAAAAAGTTTCTTAGTATCTTTTCTTGGCCAGACCAGCCTCTGGGTATAGGGTGGACTCTCTCTTCATTTAAGACATCATCATTCAAGAGATGTCTTGCTCTGAATAATCTCTTACCTTTCTTTTCTTACCTGGCCTTTTTGCTCATGGATCAAACAGATTACATAGAACTTTTCCCAGAGGAAGGATGGGGGCCCATAGCCACCCCAACTGTGTACCACCGAGCCCTCACCCTAAAGAAAACCTCTCTCCCTGAAGAAAACCATGGGAAATCCCTGGATTCAGGGCCAATTTCATCACCCAAGAGCCATGAGGACTAAGTGCGTGTGTGTACTTTCTGTCTGTCCATCTGTAACAGGACGGGGTGGTTGTGCTGACCGCCCGATGTGAGGGGGACTTGGGGTCACGCACACAGATGGTGCTCAGCAAACAGCAGCCACGTGACTGGCTCACAATTGCACAAGAAGCAAGTGGTGGAGGCTGGATTCAGCTCTGGGTCCAAGACGTCAGAGTTCAAGCGTCTCCTGCCCCGCCACAGCAACCTCAGGGTCCTGAATAGAATGTAGAGAAAGGGCTCAGGACCCAACACAAGCCAATGTAGGAACAAATGTGGAATTCTAACAGGGAAGAAATAACACTGGCTCCATACTCACACAGACCTCTGAAGCCCCCCAGCACCAAACACACCATGGGGCACAGGTAAACACATTTGGCTGGTTAAACACTGTTTAACCTAGTTTGCAAGACTGTCTTAAGTATGCCTGGTGTCTAGAATTTCCTTTGTTTTGGAGTTTCTTTTTTAATTGGCTTGTAAATGTAATACGAATTTAAATATTTTGTAATAAATGTTAAGACACTTCTAAGGCAAACGTATTAGAAACTTGGAGCCAGTTCATCAGTCACTTTTCTATCAAAGTCTCATCATGAACTCTCTAAGTTTAATTCCAAAAATAAGAAAGTTATACCCTTCCACCCACTGCAGCAGCTAAGCTTTCATATTCAGCCACCAAGAGCAGACAGCATAGCAGCTCTGGGACAGCATTTATCCGTGTCCCACTCCATCAGAGCAAGCCTTTCCACGCCAGCCTCCGCACTGCAGAGAGATCAGCAGGACCTGAAATGCCCTGGTCGTTGCTGCTGCCAAAACTGACAGAGCAGCTGGGTCAGGCTCAGCTGACGCCGGTGGGGCAGGCCTCTGCTGATTCAGGGGTGGCACAAGGCTCCCCAATTTGGTCTCGGTGACAGGGAAGGTGATAAAGAGGCACACCTGCAGGTTACTACTCTAAACTGCAAATAGGAAGAGAATAGCAGGAAGAGAAGCAAACTGAAATAGGCAATTCTTAAGCAAGGTAAACTGAGTCAAGCAGCAGGCTTTACTCAAAACTTAACTATTTCTGAATCAACACTATTTCTTAAGGTATAACTTCATGTAGCTTCATTATAGGAGATAACCCTGCCCTAATTTGTATTTTTCTTTAAGAACTGTCAAATGATGGCTGTTCTTCTCTTGAAGGGGCCATTAATGAGGTTTCACAGGCATAACATGAAATTCAGATTATGTGTAAGAAGGTAAGTGGTTTAGACCTGAGTTGTTCTATCTTTAAGACTATGCACTGAACCTCTCAAAGTATATTCAAATAACTTCAGATTAGGATCCCTTCTCCTTCCCCTCAAAATGCCCTTTGTTCATTGAGAAAGACAGAATAGTGAAGTCACCCACCCCCAAGATGTTTACACCTTAATCCCTAGAACCTGTAAATATGTTCCTTATGTAGACAAAAAAAGACTTTGCAGGTGAGATTATATTGAGGATTCTGAGATGGCAAGATTATCCTTGATTATCCAGGAGGGCTCAATGTAATCACAAGGGTTCTTACAAGTGATGGAGGGAAAGGGTAGTAGGAGAAGGATTACAATTACTGGCTTTGAAAATGGAAGGGGCCAAGGACCAAGAGATGCAGAGGGCTTCTAGAAACCGGAACTGGATTATTCCTTAAAGCTTCCAGAAGAAACACAGCTCTACCAGCTCTACCTCCTTGATTTTATTCCAAGGAGGCTCGTTTCTGACTTCAAGCCTCCAGAATCCGTGTTTTTAAGCTACTTAGTAGTAATCTGTATCATTTAAGGAAGTTGAAATTTAATTTGTGATCATTGTTACAGCCTAATTAGGACTTTAATACATTCATATGATACCTTCCTTCTCATCCCACATTCCATCTTTCCATATGCGCCTGTCCTGCCTCAAACATTAATTCTTCCAGGAAGTCTTCCTCTCCGACCCCTGCTTCACCCCTAGAAGAGGTGAGGCGCCTCTCTCAGTCCTGACTCCTGTCAGAGCATGTGTCACACTGTGTTATAATTGACCATTGGTTCGTCCATCTCTTGCACTTCAATTAACTTCTGTTGGGCAAGAATTGTGCCTTGGCATTTTGTATCCCTTGCTCTGGGTACAGAGTCTGGCACAGGATAGACTCTCAAAAATATTTCTTAAATGAATAACTGCTATTTTTATGTTTTTGCACAGTTCATCTTTTCCTGGAAACAAACTATACCCATATGCCCCTGAGATAGTGAACATCTATTGAATAAATGAACAAATGAAAAAAAGTGCTATTGACACAGTGCTTACATCCATGAATTGATCAGAGAATAATAACACTGTGCTGAGCAGTCCGCTGCCATTTCGGGCTTTCTACGTTTCCCCGAGAGCAGATTATCAGCTTCATTCTAAGCAATCCTCTCTAAACATTCCAACGGCTATTACTGGGTTTAATACAGATTTGCCAAATGTTAACTTTGCTCAAATAACTTTGTTTTAGGTTATTCTGTACACAGCAATAATGCCAGAAAAGGCAATCTGTATCATTTAAGGAACTTGAAATTTTTATCTATATTAATAAAAGAAAAAAGTTACCGAAGCAATGCAGTGATTTTTCTAAAGGAATGGGGAAAGAATGCCTCATGGAGGAATATAAAATTCTGAAGGGAACAGAAGCAAGATTTTACAAGACTATTTGAGATCATGTCAAGTACGAGAACAAAAGAACATAAACTAAGGCTCAGAAAGGGTCAGACCCTCAAGGAATTTAGGCAGAATTTCTTTAGACATAAAGGAGGAAGTTTATAGAGTAAAAAAGCAGAGGGTTGAAGTGGGGGAAAGGTTGTAAATACAATTGAAGTTGTTAGACCAAAATTGTTCCCTGAGTTATACTCAAATCATAGATCATGGCTTCTAATTCCTCAGAACAGAGCAACTTGAGTTGAGTAATGGACTCTCTTTGGGTGGTGTCATTTTTATCTTCTTTTTTACTTCCTTTAAATCAGTCCTTCAATTTAGCCACTTGGCAGGGCCTTAGGATATATAATCCAGGCAACCCAGCTCGGAGTTTGGTCTCACTGATGAGAAAATCAAGATGTGGAGATTAAACTATTTTCCATAGGACTAGTGGTGAGTCCCTAATTGAAAGACTGGAATTCAGAGCTGTTATACCTCCAACGTCCTACTCACTGAATTGAATCCTGGGTTTGTGATTCTTCGTCATCTCAGTAATGAAGCTGTCCTGATGAAATTCCCATTGACTCTTTTTACCATTGCTGCTATTATGTACCTACCCTATTTTTATTATGTACTGACCTTTTCTTAGAGGCTGATTATTGTCTATGTCATTTACCTTTAACTTAGTCTCGTTAAATGAGTGGTTTGGTCAATTGTGTCATCTATCCAGCAGGAAAAGGTACTCGGGCTTGAGCCAGCAGCAGATGGGTAGACGTTCGATAGGTGCAGAGAAGGAAAGGAGAGTGGGAGAGGGTCCTGAGAATGCACAATAATGTGGATATACCACATGTTCTCAGCAGAGACCTTATTTAAGAAAGATGTCAGCAACCTCCTGGTACAGAGCCGGTCAGGACTAGAAGCTGGCTCAGGGCAAAGTCAGTGCTAAATAGACCAAGTCCAAGTGACCACTGCTTTTTAGGAACAGCCCAGGTCAAACAAACCCACTCAGGGCAAGTGGCTATCACAGAAAGTCATGGACATCAAAGTGGATGGATTGAGTTGGTTGAAGTCAGAAGGATCAAGGAGTCAGCTAGTTTTTCCCATCCAACTCTGTGAAAAGAAGAGACTGGCACCAGTTCTTTTAAATACACATTAAAAACAAAAATGAAGTGATATGTTGCTTTATCAGATTGCCATAAAATTTTAAAAAATATTTAGTGCTTGAATGAGTGCTGTAAAACACCCTTATATTCACTGATGGGGGCATAAGTTGGATAAACTTTCCACAGATAATCATAATTTATTCATTTAACAATTATTGGTTGAGCACCCATATGTTCACTAGGCATACATCTTTAAAAACATCTTGCCTTTTGTTCACCCTCCTTTTTCCCAGTGTTCTCTTGCTGCCCTCTGGCTCCCCAGAGCTTCTCATTACTGATGCTCTGCCCAGGCCCACCATCTCTAGACAATGGGACAAGATGCAGATCTATCCCTCCATCTTGTTTCCCTTTCAAAACAAACCTGTTTGGGGTCCTATTCTACTATGGAACTACATCCATTCAGCTAACTCCATCTAGTAAATTTTATCACAGTTAGTGACATCAAACATACATTTAAATGTCGTAAATTAAACTATGTACCCTTGAAACCAAAACTATTTTTTCACATAACCTTAACAGTAAACACAAGTCAAACATTTCATCTGGTACTCACCTAAAAACAGTCATATATTCCAATGCTAAAGGAAAACTGTTATTTAATTACATACACCCAAAATCATATATATAGTAGAATTTATGGGCAGTGTGATGGTAATTTGACTACATTGACTATTCTCCTAAGTGGTTAAACTTAGATTCTAATCCTGTCCCTAAAATGGTCCTCTAACTCAAGCTCAACCAATTCATGTTGAAGTGCTAATGGTTAATAATCTATTCATGTGTTTCCTATGCAGAGATATTTGCATTGTAAAAGAGAGCATTTGGAAGACCAATGCTTTTTCCAGAGGGATAATACTGTTACAGGAGTTATATTTATTGAGGAGGGGGACCTTTTAGCCAGTCTCTTACATGTACAGGAGGCCTTGAATTCTGTCTTCTTCATATTTATTCAGAGAAATTAGCTTGGCCAACAAAGTGGTTCACAGTGTCTTGGATGCCCTTATATATACATTGCACATGTTTTATACTATTACCAGTGTACGACTCAGTGAATCAAATCCACACACTTAGCATCTACTAGTAATAGGAACCTAACTATAAACACTTTCATATATATTGTCTCATTTAAGCCTCAAAATTACTATGTAAAGTAGGTTTTGTAGAATTTTTATAGATAATGAAAATGAGGCTCAAAAAAAACACCGAGTTGTACAGTTCGTGAAGCAAAAATTTGAACTCAAGTCTGATTGACCACAAGGATGCTTGCACTGGGAGAGTGCTCCTAAATGACTTACTTAGGGACATTTGCTACCACAAACAACCTTTTGACTTGGGCTGGAAAGTTCTGTGGGTCATCCTTGTAGTAGAGATTGACAAACAACTCCCTACTTTGCTGTATCATTGAGCAATTTGAAAAGCACTTTTAGATTCATTACCTCAAATGACTATCAAAAATCCATAAGGCAGGAGGGCAAGTATTATCAACCCCAGTTTCATAAATAAAGCAATTAATGACCAGATTGTTAAGGACTGACTAAGATCATGAAGTTAGGAAAAGGCAGGCATTTTTATAGGAAGAAATAAGTTTGGCATGCTCTACAACACTAGGTGGACCAGGCTTAGAATTTTCATCAATGTCAGTCACTAAGCAACTGCTCTAGAAGATCCATCAGAACTGAGTCTTCCTATGATATCAAATTCAGAGGCCGAGGCCAGCTTTGATGAGCCTATGCCTTTCTCCTTAAGAACCCATGTCTGGCTCTTGCTGAACAGATTCGAATATTCCAAACTCATACCATGACTTGAGTCAGAATCTAAAATATTTCTTTTCAATTTCCATAATGTTTTTCTCCTTTCTAAATGACTCACTTAAAGATTGGCCTGTTTTTATCCCTTTCTCAATTACTTTCCAAAGTATAAAAATTACATCAGGTAAGTATGTACATGCTTGGTCTCCAAGCTGCAACATGTTTGCACCCCTACCAGATTGCAGATAGATCTCCAGTATATCTGTGTTTGTAAAGGCTTTATTCGTGGTTAAGGAGAGATTAGATGGCATTTAGCTAGAGAGCCAAAAACATACAAATTCCATCTTCTCCATAGAGACCTCAAGACAGAAAACACACAAGGAGAAATAGCAAGACTGAAATAAAATACCGCTTTCTTATTAGCCAGATGTGAGTATTTCAGATGAATCCTATTTCCCATATACTGTTGTGGACCATAGGGAAATCCTACTAACCATTACTCTATATTTATGTTCCAGGAGCAATAGCAACAACCTTGGATTTTATTCCTGGATATTTTCCCTCTGTCGACCAGCCAGCACATACCAAATCGTATCTTCAGAGGCCATAAAAACTGAAATTCAACACGGCACAGGAACAAAATGGGGTTACCTCAGAGCTACCATTATGCTCTGTCCATGTCTCTCCATGCTATCGGCAGCTTCCATGTCCAACTACAAAGCTATCAACAAAGACAGCAGAGAGCAAAGGAAACCTTTACCACAGATAGGAATGAGCATCTATAAGAGCAGATTTCCCTAATGAAATGGCAGGTCTGAGGGGGTCAGTGCAAAGTCAGGTGTGCCAGGGAAACCCACAAACCCTCCCACACCTCAGGGCTGGACACGCCAGCCCCAGATTTAAACAGATGGAAAGTGCCTCTTCTGTCCTTGAGAGGACAGATAAACATAATAAAAAGGGATGTGATGCCTGCTTTTTAAATTTCTCTTTTCAGTCACTTCTCAGCCATCTATTTCCTAAATGTTACAGGAACTTAATGCTACAATAATTCAATATGCAGGAAAATGTAGTCAGCCCTGAATACCCAAGATCCAATAACTGGAGCATATACCACTGAGATTTTTAGATATTGCTTTGAATGTTCTTCTGTGGCTACTCTTCTATGGAGTTTGAAACTTTTCCAAGCCCCATCATACTAATTTCATGCATTAAAAATTGAAATGCATCCAAATTTCATTTCTAAAGAAACATATTATACCGAGGATGATTATTACATTGAAATCTGGAACCACATAAACAGGAGCCTTTTGAAAAAGTGTGCAATAACATTTTCTCTACTGCCCTTACATCCCATGGAATCACAAAGCTAGAAAGCAAACCTAGGGAATTCGGTGTATTTCTTAGGTTACTTTGAATAGAAGTTATTTTGAATGACTCTTAGTGGAATGTTAGACTTAGAGAAGGCACCCTGAGGTCACAGACTGGTTGCCCACAAGCACATTTTATTTGGCCAGCATAAGTTTTTTTTTATGTTTCAAAAAAATTGTTGCTCATATTCAAAGATCAGAACATTTCTCAGAAAAAAAAAGTCATGTTCTTGATTTTTCTTTCAAACTGGAAGGGCTAGCCAATGCTGTGCAGTATTTCCACGTGGCCAAAATCAGGCAGAGTAGGAGAAGGGCTGCTCTCTGCAGACAGGCAGAGGACCCACCACCCTGCCCCACTCCAGACTATAAAGTTTCAATTGTAGAAGAAATAAATCCCAGATACCAGGGCCTCCACTTGGCTCACTGGGGGGCATGGCTGGCCTGCGAACCACCACAGGCCCCTTGCCCAGGCCACCTCACACCACAAGGAAACCCCCACCTTGATCTGGGACACCCTTCAAGGCAAACCAGTCGATCCCACCCATGCACCAGGCCTCTATCCAATCTAATAAAAGAGAAATATCAGGTTGACCATTACTCCAATACTCAAGATGGCTGTCCCCATGTGGACATAAGATGGCCAGCAAGGGAGGGCAGTTGGAAGGGACCATGCCTGCAAGGAAGGGAAGTTAGGGTCAATCAAGCCTTCAGGGGAGCGCAGTTATGGGTGACCAGGCCAGCAGAGGAGGGGAAGTTGGGAGGGAACCAGGCCTGCAGGGGAGGGCAGTTAGGGCCAAACAGGCTGGCAAGGGAGCAGTTAGGTATCAATCAGGCTGGCAGGGGAGTGGTTAGGGGGTGATCAGGCTGGCAGGCAGAAGTGGTTAGGGGCAATCAGGAAGGCAGGCAGGTGAGCAGTTTGGAGCTAGCAGTCCTGGATTATGAGAGGGATGTCCAACTGCCTAAATGGGCAGTTGAATATCCCTCAAGGGGTCTAGATTGGAGAGGGTGCCTGCTGAACTGAGGGACACCACCCCATGCACAATTTCATGCACTGGGCCTCTAGTCTTTAGAATACAGTGGTACCTCAAGATAGGAGTGACCTAACATATGAGATTTTTGAGATATGAGCCATCGAGTGAGAGATTTTTGCTTTGAAATACGAGCAACATTTGAGATAGGAGTAGTCGCGTGGATCGGCCGGCTGCACACGACCCACCAGTTTACCGTGACTCGAGCGTCTCATAGTTTCCCACGCCTCAAGGTTATGGAACAAATTAAACTCGTATCTCGAGGTACCACTGTAAGGCCAAACCCTAGTAATTTTTTATTTTTTATTATTTTTTTAATCCTCACTCGAGGATATAGTTGTTGTTGTTTTTAATTGATTTTAGAGGGAGAGAGAGAAACATCAATCTATTGCCACCAATACATGCCGACCTGGGATTGAACCTGCAACCTAGGTATGTGCCCTGCCCTGAAACCAAATGCTCTAACCAACTGAGCCACCCAGCCAGGGCCATCCTGATATTCTTTAGAGCCTGCCAGGTAATTCTAAGGTATACTCAAGTTGAGAACCACTGCTCTTAACACAACTAATCTCTCTAGTCAATTTTAGTTCCTCTAACACACATCGATATACTCATTTGTCTTCTCTAGAAATGTCTACCTCAAGATATAGCCATGACCAATAATCTCAGCTGTTCTAGTAAGCTTTTCAAAGAGCAGTCTCCTATCAATTTGTTAGAAATTGTCCCCAATAGTCATTTTCTGACCCATGTTTGGGTTTATATTTGAAGATGGTGTTATTTGGGGATAACTGCTAAGGGACAATGTCAGCAAATTATTTCTGCCAGTAGGTAGAACCCATAGCCATGAATATCAGACATCCTCCAAATAGCACATTCCATGGCAAAAACTAAATGTTTTGGCCGAGGAAGAGACACACAGATGTTCTAATATTCTCAATACCAAAGTAGTTTTCTTCCAAGCAGCTTCCACAACTCCAAAGGAGGTTTGTTTAACCCATTAACTAAAGTCAGCAAAGGTATCCCTATGGCAGTGGGGCCCAGAAGACATGCTTACAACCTTGGGACCTCCTTAATATTTGGTTAATGCAGGAGCTGCTGCAGGAGACAGCCTCTCACTGTATGAAACCACGTTCAGGACTTTTAAAAAATTATGATGAGAAGAACTGTAGGTAGATGCCAATGTTTGCCCAAAACATTTCTGAAAAGATTTCTAGAGGAATATTCCATAGACCCAGTAGATCAAAATATCTTCTGACTTAGAGTGTTTTTTCCCCCCTTGAAGAAACGTGTACTTGTGACAACTCATCAAACAGGAGGAAGGAGGAAGATGAAAACAAAATGCATATTCATATGTAATAACAGAGTAAAAAGACTGTGGGAGAAAATATTGATAAACAAATATTTTCCTAGAGAAAGTGGTGTGTATATTTTAGCTTCCTAAAAATACACTTGAAAGAGGGAAGAAAAAACTTTATTTTTTTTCCATTTTGGCTTTATTAGAACAACAAGAGACTTTGTGTCTCCCATCAAAGCACACCCAGGCCCTTTTGTCATGTCGGAGAAACTATTGATTCCTCTATTAAATTGTGCTATATGGAAAAATCTTGACAAGAGCAATATCATTTATTAGACTAACAAATATGTTAGTTGAACCAGCTTCAGAGACTTCTAAAATCCATTATACAACTGCAGCTCTTTCTCAGAGACTAGGATGTATTACAGAGACCAATTCTCAGGACACTGTATGACTAATTTACTTGCACATTCCAAGAGACCATTATTTTTTAGGAAGAGTAGAAAAATTATAACCTTCAACTTTGGGGGAAATCACTGGCAGCTGATGTGTTTTTACTAAATATCTCAACAAGCTTGTCCTACACTCCCTAATATTTCCAGCCTCAGCATTTTCTGACACTAAAATTGTTATTACAGGGGTACAGTAGAGGGGGGGGGCTACAAAGAATAAAACTGACCAGATAGTATGATTTATTTTTGGAGAAAAATAAACAATTAATATGTATAAGGTCATCAACCCTCCACCTGGTGCTGCATATTTACACTTCAGGTTTCTATGCACCCAAATCTACTCCTCACCCTATTTCTCTTCCTTCTTTTGGGGAACAATGAGACTGTGGGGCCCTTTTGAGTCCTCAAATATCACATCCTATTCCTGATCATTTGTATTATTTTCCATGGCAAGCAAGATATGACAAACTCAGAGACTCATAGCTCTAGAAACTGCTTCAGAGTTCCCTTTGATAACCACCCCATTTGTGACACTCAGAGGAAAGAGACTCACCTAACAGTCATAATAGCAGAGCCAGGCAAACCTGGCTCCCTCTGCCATGTGCTTCCCACCTGTCTGCACACAAGCTCTGTTCATCTCTTCAAATGTGGTCAACAATTGGGCTCCGTCTCAACTCGAAGCACGGGGAGGCCTTTATGGCCATCTGGAGCACTCACCTGGAAACCTTTATGCTATGAGGAAGTTAAACTGATCACTCCTTATGATAAATGAACCATATCTTGACAGTGCCTAGGTACCGTGCACAGAATCAAATACACATTCTTCCAAATGCACACCTAGCTCCCCTGAGCCATGTGCTGGGACTGGTGGGGTTCTGGAAAGGGCTGACTTCTGAAGGGAAAAGGCATGTTTCTGGGGCTGCCCAATGGCTCCCTAGGGTGTTTTTTAGTCTTTTCAGCCCCTGAAACAAGCGTTTGGGACAGCAGGAGCTTTTTGTCATAAGTCCCAGTGAACCCAGAAGGAGGAAAACTCTGTTGCCTTTGTCTACACCCAGGCAAGAAGCTCAATGTCAAGCAGACCAGAGAGTTGTGGCATCACTGTAGATCAGCATCTGCTTGTGTGGAGTGGGAGGACACAGGATAGCAGCTGGAGTGAGGTGGGTGAGGAAGACATTGGAAACAGGGAGGGGGTGAAGGATGGGAGGGAGAGAAGAGGAAAGAAGAGAACATATGTGAGAAAGAGGAAAGAACATATGAAGAAATGGGCTGAGTTAGAAAAAGAATTGTGGTAGAGCCCTCTAAGGCCCATCTATATATCCTGTTCTCCCTGCCTCCTGGGACTTTGCAGGTCTATGCAGGAATGACTCTTCCCAGTCCTGGGAGGGTCCATGTGGCTAGTCCATGACAGAGTAGGGAGAAGTGACATGGGGTGGAGTACTGAATACCAACACGGGCCCTCGAGGGCTCCATGCTCAGCCCAGGGAGAGTGGCAGCACTGAGTGCTATGGAGAGGCCAGAAGATTGGAGATTCTGGGAATGCTGAGCTAACACATGGAAAGCATTTGTCCTGATTGTCACCCAGATCTCCAGACAAATTTTCCTTAAGTGAGAAATAAACTTTGCTACATTAAGCCACTGAAATCACCTGGCCTATCCTAGTTAAACAGAAAAATAGATAAAGAGTTGAGAGAAAAAGAAATGAAAGAGAAAGAGAAGAGGAGGAGAAGAGAGTGAGAGAAAATGGAAAGAGGGAATGTGAGGGCTGAATGCAAAGGCCCCTCATGTAAATTACCTTATTCCTTGTTCAACCAGTTCTATGAACACAGGAAAGACATGAGAAAATGTGCCCAGAAAGAATTCCCAAGAGAGAAGAAGTGAAGTCTCGTGGGTGGCAAGTTTTCCACTTGTAATGTGTTTGTAGTCATCTCCTTCCTGAGTCGTGCTTAATGTAATGCACATATGCCTTTATTAAATATTTATTGAGCACCAGCTAAATGCCAGATATTGTAGCACTAGGAATATGGAAGAGACCAAGACAGACTTGGTCCCTAACCCCGTGGAGATGATAAATTATTTAAACTCCAAAGAGAACAACATTACAATATATCCACCTGGCCGAGACAAGACTTCAGCCACCTAGAAGTTGAGTTTGAGAAAAGAGCTCCAGAAGCTAAACTGCTGGTTCTGTTAGGAACCAGCTGTGAGATCACACTGAGAAACCTCTGAGAGCTCAATTTCTTCATCTCTTGACATAAATGAAACTAGACCTACTGATTTCAATCCTAATAATAAAATGGTAATAATAACAGTTCTAACAATAGCAGCTAACATTTATGGAGCATTTACTACATGCGAGGCACAGAGCTTGGTTTATTGCATTTAATCTTCACAGCAACATGATACCCATTTTGCAGATGAGTAAACTGAGGCTCAAAAAAGGTGAAGAAACTTGCTCAAGACCAGAGAGCTAGTAAGTTCTGTAGAACCATTATCTGAAGGGAAATATGATCAACTCCTGAACTTATAGTCTTTACCACTCTGCCCTAACTATCACCAGAAAATATATCTAGTGCCTTGGTCAAAAGAAAATTAAACATGGAGACAAAACAGATATGTTCTTTAATACTCATCCTTATCCCAAAAAAGGGTCCTAGAAGAGATAAAGTGCCTGCAAGTAACAAAGTTTAAACATTATTTCCCTCTCTTGTGAGAAATGGAGGATTTTGTTCTGGTTATGTAGCATCCTTGCTCTGTGTTGATCTTCTTGCCTCATTAGTCCACAGAAAGGACAATTTGAGTCTTCCCTTCGATATCACCCCACCTTTCTCAGTTCCTGTGACTGTGGGATAACCTCTTTTGTCCACATCTGACCAGCTAGGTTATTGGCTGTCCCTCCACTGTACCCATTGCAGCCATGGGTCCCTGCAGTCTTCAGGGCCAGACATATTTCACCAGAAACACTTCTATCCATCACTCTTTATTTCAGCCGGTGTTCGTTTCTTGTGTCCCTATCTGTCCTTAAAACTAAATAAGAATGTAAACCAACAGTTACAGACATTTTTCTCTAGGTTTGTAATAGAACTGCAGGCTAAGTAGGTATTCAGTAAATCTTGGGGATCTAACTTGTTAATTAAAAAGTTGTTCTGAAAAAGCACTTGAGTAGAAATTCTAAGTAACTGCTTGCCAACTCCAAATACATATCTAGGAATCCAGCAAGAAGGAGAATTATATGCAGAAAAAACAAGATTTTGACTTCAGTCTTAGAGGGGAAAGACACCATGAAACATGTAGACTGTTGCCCTGGGTAGCTCAGTTGGTTGGAGCATCATCTCATACATCAAAAGATTATGGTTAAATCCCTAGAGGCAATCAATCAATGGTTCTCTCTCTCTCTCTCTCTCTCTCTCTCTCTCTCTCTCTCTCTCTCTCTCTCTCTTTCTCTCTTTCTCTCAAAAAATAAAACTATCAATAAAAACATCCTTGGGTGAGGATTTTTTTTAAATCAATAAAACATATCCTAGAGTGATGATTTAAAACATACACAGCCGAAACCGGTTTGGCGCAGTGGATAGAACGTTGGTCTGCAGACTGAAAGGTCCCAGGTTCGATTCTGGTCAAGGGCATGTACCTTGGTTGTGGGCACATCCCCATTAGGGGGAGTGAAAGAGGCAGCTGATCGATGTTTCTCTCTCATCGATGTTTCTAACTCTCTATCCCTCTCCCTTCCTCTCTGTAAAAAATCAATAAAATATATTTAAAAAAAATAAAATAAAACACACACACACACACACACACACACACACACACATACACATAGACTGGAGATGGGTTGCATTATGATACAGCATAATTGAACAACTTTGTGCAAACTGAGAGATTCCACCCTGCCCGAGGTTGCATATGCAGCCTCATACCCTTTCTATTTGTCTGCATATTCTGTATTTGGTGCAAAGCCTTTAAAAAAAAGTTTTATGGGCGGGGGGTTGTTGTTGTTGTTCTAATTTGCTGTCAATATTTTCTAAACAAGATTTCACATCGAATCCAAATCTCAGACTTGTCTTCAAGTCAGAAGATTTGGCAAAACCCTGGGCCTACATCCCCCCAGGGTGACAATGGAACAGGGCCTGAGCTGATTCACCACAGTCCCTACCACTCCCTGATGTCTGACACACTGGCCTGCTTATTTGCTGAACCTCCCTAGGTTCTTGAGTCAGCCGTTTGAACCTTCATTGCTTGCTGACAGGGGAGCAAAGGAGATATGGACAGGTTGTAAGTAGGTGTACATGTATGACACCGCTTTTTAAATCCCTGACCTGGTCTCTCATGTCTCCACTCAACATTGCCACATTGGCTCTAGTAGAATGAAGCTCACCAAGACATAGGTCTGAGCCTGGAGTCCCACCCCCAAATGAGAGTGCTCGTTATCTGCATGGGCCCTCACTTCTGAGTTTTCTACATAAATCTATAGAGACAAAGCAGATTAGTGGTTGCCTGGGACTGGGGTTAAGAATGGGAATTGACAGCAAATGAATATAGGGGATTTTGGGGAGTGATAGAAATGAAATGTTCTAAAACTGTATATTGGTGATAGTTACACTATCCTCTCCCACAAATGTACCAAAGATCATTGAATTGCATACTTAAAACAGGTAAGTTTTATGGTATATAAATATGCCTCAATAAAGCCATTTAAAAAGAATAATTCTGATGCTTTATGGAGACTAAACCAGAGGAGAGCAGGGTGAAGTCAAGGCACCCACTTCAATTATCCAGGTGAGAGTCAATGGGTTCTTGGACCACGGTAGCACTGTAGGAAGTGGGACATGACCACATACTGGACATGCCTGCAGGCAGAACAGATGGAACTGGCCAGTGTGTGAGAAGAGAAAGCAAGGATGACACTCATTGGGAGAATAGAGTTGCCATTTACCAAAATGGGAGATGGTGGGAGAAGCAGGTATGGGAAAGTGTAGGAAATGTAAGGAGCTCTGGTTTAGCCATGTCAAGTTCAAGGTGTCCACCAGACAAGGAAGCTGGGAAACTGAGTAAGATAGTCTATACAAGTCAGGGGGAGAGGCTTCTTGAGTGAAATTGGCATAAGCAGTGGAATTCCTATGAACAGCCACTCAACCAAGGTTTAGCAAAATGCCTCAGCACTGTCATTATGCAAGCTACTGGTAAGATGCAATGAGATGCATGTATTGCTCAGATGCAAACATATATGTATATGTTGTATACACATTATGTACACTCATTTATATATATACATGTATACTATCAGGAGTTAGGCAGGTATTTTGGGGGTAAAAAGCCCTGGATTAGAGGCTTATGGAGGAGTGTAGATAGTAGGCCAAAAAAGGATATAATCCATTTCATCTGGGCTATTTTAATGAAGAAATAACATCCAATAACCATTTTATGATAGGATGGGGAGGCTTAACATTGTATAGTTGTTAATCATTCCCAATTAAGCTGTAACTAAAATAAGACTCCAATTGGAACATTGAAAAAAATAAAATATAAAAAGTAAGGCAGGCAATAGTAAGATTTTTGTCTGCTGCTTTTTTCCCTGACATCATAAAGCTATAAAACTGAAACATGTCAGGCATCTTGTAGTGCACTTAATCCCAGGCCCAGTTACACAGATGAGATCCAGATCCCCAAAAAGGTGAGCCCACTTGCCAAAGCATGTACTTTAGTTTATTTACAAATATTGCATGAAAGGCAGCTATATACTTCTGTCTTTCAGAGGAAAATAAATCAACTCTGTATGCTCTGAAACATATAATAAGGGTATAGTTGCCAAGGCACCAAAAACTTTTCCCATTATTGGGATTTATCAAAATGTAAAAGAGCTCATAGAAAAGCAGTTTAGCAATATAAGCCACAATACTAAATGTGCATGTTTGAACCAGTGATTCTGCTTCTAGAAATTTATACAACTGTGATATTGAAAAAGTCTACAAATGCTGTTCCTCATATTTTTATTCTATTATTACTAATAATGAAAATAGAGTACTCTTAATACTATAAGTTGACAGTAAATAAAATATCTATAAAGAGCTTATGGCCGAGACTGGTTTGGCTCAGTGGATAGAGCTTTGGCTTGCGGACTGAAAGGTCCCGGGTTTGATTCCAGTTGGGGGCATGTACCTTGCTTGCGGGCACATCTCCACAGTGGGGCATGCAGGAGGCAGCTGATCGATGCCTCTCTCTCTTCAATGTTTCTGACTTTCTATCTCTCCCCTTCCTCTCTGTAAAAAATTAATAAAATATATATTTTTTTAAAAAAAAGAGCTTATGGTACACCACACAATGAAATATTATACCATCACAAAAATAATGATGTGGTTTTATATTTACCAATATGAAAAGAAATCAGAGACACTGTTGAATATAAAATAAAACAGATTAAAGAACAAATGATCGAGTTGTCTGAATTCTAAAAAATACTTTTAAAAGGTCATAGAATATTCCCATTTGAAAATACAGAAAATAATGAGTGTCTTTTACGGGTAGAGCAGGAGAGTAAAAAAGCAAGTAATAAGGATATAATTCATTTCATAATACAGGAAGAATGTTCACCAAAATGTTAATCATGGTGACCAATAAATATTAGAGGTTAAAGCGGATCTCTTTCGTTTTTCTTTTTTCTCGTGGTTCTTTCAGATTCTTTCAATTTTTTATTATGAGAATGCATGATTTTTATTTATGTTTAATCTTTATTGTTCAGATTACAGTAGTTCCTCCTTTTTTTCCCCCATAGCTTCCCTCCACCCCGCTCCCACCCCACTCCACCCCAAGCCCTTAACCCACCACTGTCCTCATCCATAGGTGTATGATTTTTGTCCACTCTCTTCCCACACCCCCCATACCCTCTTCTCCGGAGGACTGTCAGTCCACTCCCTTTCTATTCCCCTGATTCTATTATATTCACTAGTTTATTCTTTTCAACAGATTTTTTATTCATTTGATTTTTAGATTCACTTGTTGATAGATATGCATTTTTTGTTCCTAATTTTTATATTTTCCTTTTTCTTCCTCTTCTTAAAGAGTATCTTTCAGCATTTCATACAATATTGATTTGGTGGCGGTGAACTCCTTTAGTTTTTTCTTATCTGTGAAGCTCTTGATCTGACCTTCAATTCTGAATGATAGCTTTGCTGGGTAGAGTATTCTTGGTCCTTGTTATTCATCACTTTGAATATTTCTTGCCACTCCCATCTGGCCTGCATAGTTTCTGTTGAGAAATCAGCTGACAGTCCTTTGGGTGCTCCCTTGTAGGTAACTAACTGTTTTTCTTTTCCTGGTTTTAATATTCTCTCTTTGTCTTTTGCTCTTGGTATCTTAATTATGATGTGTCTTGGTGAGGTCCTCTTTGGATTCCTTTTGTTTAAGGCTCTGTGCGCTTCCTGAACTTGTAAGTCTATTTCTTTCACCAGGTGGGGGAAATTTTCTGTCATTATTTCTTCAAATAGGTTTTCAGTATCTTGCTCTCTCTCTTCTTCTGGCACACCCATAATTCTGATGTTGGTACACTTGAAGTTGTCCCAGAGGCTACTTACACTATTGGCATATTCTTGGATTCTTTTTTCTTTTTGCTTTTCTAGTTGGTTGTTTTTTTGCATCTTTGTGTTTCAAATCTTTGACTTGATTCTTGCAATCCTCTAGTTTGCTGTTGGACTCTGTATATTATTTTTTATTTCAGTCAGTGTATGCTTAATTTCTAGTTGGTCCTTTTTCATATCCTCGAGGGTCTCACTAAATTTTTTGGCCTTTTCTAGAAAATTCTTTAAAAACCTTATAACTGTGGTTTTAAACTCTTTGTCCAATCGTTTGCTTTCCTCCATTTCTTTCATTTCTGACCTGTTCCTTTGTCTCTACATTTTCGCTGCTTCCCTGAGTTGAGAGAGTGGCTTTGTGTGCTGGGTGTCCTATAGAGTCCAGTGGCTCAGCCTCCCCGGTTACCTGAGGTGGACACTCGATGCACTCCTTTGTGGGTTGTGTGCACAGTTTTTGTTGTAGTTAAGTCTTGATTGTTTTTGGTATCACTGGGAGGAATTGACTTCCAGGCCAATTGGCTGTGAGGATCAACTGTGTCTATGCTGGGAGAACTTCTGTGCTGGAGACATCCTTATGAGATAAGACTTGCTTCAGAGGTGCTTTGGTGGTCATTGAGTCTGCACCCTGAGTGTGACCCTTATTGATCTGAAGAGTTGTAATCTGGATGGTGCTACTCTTGGGTAAGCTGGCTCTTGGATCTCCAAGGAGGTGCTAATTTAGCCTCTGCCTGAGACCATCCAGCAGAAGATAGAGAAATCTGCAGAGTCCTCTTCTTTCTTTGGGTTTTGGAGGTGCCCAGATGAGACACAACTGTAAAGCAATGCAAGCTGCTGTGGGGCCTTTGGCCTTCTTTCGTATGTTCTGGGTCTCACTGACTCAGCTGCAGTTTGATAAGTAAGTTTAGATTTCAAAGGACCAGACCATTCATATGCAAAAGCCTCTTTGCACAGCATGGATAGGGCAAAGTCTCAGGGCAGAGCAAATCACAATGGCTTCCTCTCACCCCTGCCCTAAGAGGCCCCTGGGTCTCAGTGTTCCCCGGTAATCATTGCAAGAACCTCTGAGAGAAGCCGCTCTCAAGTTCCACCCAATGCCAGACAGTCCAGTTTCTCCCCATATGAGCCTGGGTCCCCAGAGTCTCACCCAGAACTGGATTTCAGAGCAGTGGGGATTTTGTGTCTCCCTGCGGATTGAAAAAGCCAGTTGCCAGCCCTCTCCGCTGGCGCACCTCCATATTTCTGCCTTCTGCACCTCATTTGAGTCTTAGTGTGCTTTTCTCTTTCCTTCTAGTTGTAGAATTTCCACTCAGCCAGCCTTCCTGTGGTTCTGGATGATGTCCGTTTTGTCTTTTAGTTGTAGTTTTGAAGTTATTGTGCGAGGCAGCAAGTTCAGGTGTTTACCTATGCTGCCCTCTTGGTTTCTCCTCAACAATACATAATTTTATCAAAAATACTTTAGCAAAACTGGTTTGGCTCAGTGGATAGAGCGTCAGCCTGTGGACTGAAAGGTCCCAGGTTTGATTCTGGCCAAGGGCATGTACCTTGGTTGTGGGCACATCTCCGATGGGAGGTGTGCAGGAGGCAGCTGATTGACGTTTCTCTCTCATCGATGTTTATAATTCTCTATCCCTCTCCCTTTTTCTCTATAAAAAAATCAATAAAATATATTAAAAAATACTTTAAATTTAATTTTGAAACTAAAATTAATATCTTTTTCCCTAATTCCTTTTTTATTGATTTTTAGAGAGATAAGAAGGGGTAGGAATAGAGAAACATCTATGTGAGAGCACAACTGCTGCCTTTTGCTCCATCCCCCGATTAGGAATCGAATCTGCAACTCCCCAGTGCACAGGACAACTACAATGTCCAAACAACTGAGCCACACCGGCCAGGGTTCCCTGTCTCCTTTGAATGAGAAAAGTGAAAGGTAAGTGGGGCTTTGACTCACTCAGGAAAGCCCTTTTCTGGTACTGGAGGAACTGAGCTGGCTCTGGGTGTGAGCACAAACAGGAGAAGCAAGGAAATGAGAAGGAGTAAGGATGGAGATCTGCCAACTGGGGTGGGCTAGGGGCCAAGCAGCTATAGTTTTTCCCCGGGTTGCAGGTGGGTCTTTCTGGGAGATTCCTGGAATGGAAGGCATGGTGGGGGGAGGCATAAGGAAAGTAGACTCCAGGAATAGGGCTGGAGCAAGCTGGTGAGGACAGGGGGTGAAGGGGCAGGACAGCCTGATCTGTTAAGAATTATCGTGACTCCTCAATAGCAACTGCTGCTGTAGCTCAGAAGGAGCAATGCATCAGCCCCATAGCTCGATGCCGGCTTCCTCTCTCCTACAGACAGAAGTGCCGTTTTCTTTGTTGGTGGTTTGTGGTTTCTTCATTTCCTATTGTAACTAGAGGCCCGATGCACAAATGTGTGCACGAGTGGGATTCAGCCACAGGTGGTTTGCCAGCCGGCCCCACCCCTAATTGGAGGGAAGGGCAAGTGGGGGGAAAGAGATCGAGTTCGGTTGGCAGGCTGGTCCCACGCCCTGGTCAAACTCCTGGTTAAACTGCCAGTCGAACTTTTGGTTGAGGGGACAATTTGCATATTAGCCTTTTATTATATAGGATAGAGAAGGGTTCCTAAATGACCAGCCCTTGAATCCTGCCTTCTGAATACCAGTGCCCAAGCAAACCAGGAGACCATCCAGTGTCTCTTCTGATGAGGGACTTGGCAATATTCCTATTTTGAAGAAAACGTTGCCAAATTGATCAGAAGATTTCCATCTTATTACAGATGTCACAAAACCTGCATGTCCCTTGAAGGCCTCTTTCTTCCATGATCCCATGCACCTCCTCCTTCCCGGCCAGCCCAGGGAGAAAAGTATTTTCTTCTGTCACACTAATACCACTGTGTGGTGCAAGTGCCTCCCTCTGTTTGACCACCTGCCCCCACCAATGGGGAGAAAAATTCCTCTTCTGGGGTTTTACAATGGAAGGAACGGCCTTTTGAAGCCCCTGTTGTGCCCTCAGGGAAAATTTCACAGCGAACTGGAAAGGGCAAGGCAGGCCCAGCCCCGAGATGAGACTTCACCAAGCCAGACCTTTGCACAATCAAAACTGGGTGTGGTTTTTAGGCTCCACCTTCCAGGAGGAACGTACAGAGAGGCGGGGCCAGCTTCCGGAGGCCTGCCGCTGCCTGCTGGGGAAGGGCCCGGCCTGGAGGAAGCACCCAGTGCGGAGGGCACGCCCAGGCCCGCGCTGGTCCCACGGGCATCCTCCCTAAGTGGTTTTTATGCGCAGGCTTCCGGGAGCCCTGCGTCTGAGCTGCTGATTCCTGAGAAAGGTAGATACTAACAGGGAGGGCTGTTACCATCCCTGGAAAGCATTTCAAACTGTGTTACAAGCGAGCTGCCAGCGAGAGGCCCCCTACTTTGCTTTCTACGTGGTTCTTACGTTTCTTCAAAGCACTCAATTAAAAAATGTGGCTTCTATAAAACTCAGAGCAGACTATTATGGAGCAAACAGCTGCCATGTGATTAGAAACACAGGAAATGTTCTGAGGACGGGATGCTTGGTGCTATTAATTTCTTCCTTTGTGTTCCAAGTATGGTTCCCAGAAAGTGGGGCAAGGTAATAGTCCGTGTTCTTGGTTTTTGCTTTCAAAAATACAGTTATAAAGTAAATCCATATTCGTTGTAGAGCATGCTTGAATATGCATAATTTTATAGAGAGAAAAATCAGATTTACTCGCAATCCTAGCACTCAGATGTAACAACTTTTTTGTGTGTGTTTTAGGACATGTTTTGGTACCGCATTTCTTCTACTTTGTAAAAACATAATTAAGATCATATTTTACATGACACTGTGAAATCTGCTTTTGTTGCTTAACACTGGTTCATAGCCATTTCCAATGTTATTTTTTTAAATCCTTATAAATGCATAATTCTAATAGCTGTGTAGTATTTGATCTTATAGATATGACATCACAAGCTAATAATTTCCCAGTAAGTAATTCTGTGAAAAACCTCTTTGAATCTCTCTTTCAGCAGTTCAGATTATCCCTTGAAGACAGCTTTCTTGATGTAGTAGGTATCCCAAATGAAAGGTAAATTCTGTAGTTAATTAAAGTACAACATAACAGTGATCTTGACTTAAAGTTATACTATGTTCTTTCATTATGTTTTACCTTTAAATATATATTACCAACTGTTAATACATTAGCAAGGAAATGACTTAATAGCTTTTAACTCCTATAAAGCCTTTCTGAGTTATAAAATTAATCCTAATCCTGGAAAAAGAAAAGGGAATATTTCAAAATGTTAACTGTGCTTGTCCTTAGAAGATGGAACTTACGTTTAATTTTTTCCTACTTTTAGTTTTACTGCAATTTGCCAAATGTCCTATAATGTACATATTAGAAACAGTGTTTCATAAATATTTTAAAAATTTTTTTAATGTGTGCTCTACTCTTCTATGTTTCTAGAACAAGGCGCTGTAGATTATAAGCATTTTTAGTCCATTCTCCTGCTTATTCAAGCCCACAATTGAGAAAGAAGGTTGAATTCCAGATTTTCATATTTTCCAGAAAATGCTTTGTGAATAATTTAATTGGATTCAAGCAAGGAAAACTGAAGTTATTTATAAAAACATGGAATCGTGGCCTGGGTGGTGTGACTCAGTTGGAAGGAGCATTGTCCTGTACACCAAAAGTTGGTGGGTTCAATTCCTGGTCAGGGCACATACCTAGGTTGTGAGTTGGGGCACATACGAGAGGTAACCAATCAATGTTTCTCTCTCTCTCCTTTCCTCTCTCCAAAATCAATTCAAAACATATGTAATCATTTCTTTAGTTCCACCTGTATGGTTTGAGTGAGTTTAAGACTATGGTCTTTGTCAACTTGGGTTATTAAAACAGAATAGACAGACTGGATGGCTTACAAACAACAAACATTTATTCCTCAGGACTCTGTAGGCTGGAAGTCCAAGATCAAGGTACCAGCATGGCTGAGGTCTAGTGAGAGCCCTCTTCCAGGCTGCAGACTATTGACTTCTCTCCAAGTCCTCACATGGTAGCTCTCCCCTGACTTTTACAAGGTCACTAATCCCCCTCTTAAGGTCTCAACCTTCACAACCTTATCTAATGCTCATTACTTTCCAAAGGCCCTACTTCCTAATGCCATCACATTGGGGGATACATTTTCAACATATGAATTGGGTGATGGGGGTGGAAGGGAAGGGGAATACAAATGTTCAGTTCATAAAAGCTACAGACAACAATGCTCATCTTTCCCCAAGATACAGCACTTGTGTGTGTGTGTGTGTGTGTGTGTGTGTGTGTGTGCAGACAAGGTCATTTAACACCCAGTTTGACTATACCTCTCCTGAAATTGGAAAGCAAACACTAAAGGAAGCAATAAAAAAGTAGCAAGTCCAATAAATGAACAGTTCCTAATCCCCCCATCCAAAGCAGGACCATGTATAGCAATTTCTCTATTCCAATCACAACCATAGTTTTATTTATATTTTTCATTTTTGTTTTTAAATGCTTAGCAAAAATGTTTTGTTCCTTTCTCACAGAAATATATAAGTCTGAAATAGGTTGTAAATTATTTGGAAATGATGGGTTCATTTAAAAATCATCTTTGGCGCCCTAGCCAGTTTGGCTCAGTGGATGGAGCATTGGCCCGTGACTGAAGGGTCCCAGGTTCGATTCCCATCAAGGGCATATACCTCGGTTGCAGGCTCGATTCCTGGCCCTGGTCGGGGTGCATGCAGGAGGTGCCCAAAGGAGGTAACCAATCAATGTGTCTCTCTCACTGTGTGTCTCTCCCTCTCCCTTCCACTCTCTCTAAAAGTCAATGGGAAAATATCCCAGATGAGGATTAACTTAAAAATAATAATAATAACTTTTAGCTAGTTTGCATCATATAACTTTCACAACCAGAACCATGCCCCCAGGGAAGAGGACATAACTTGTTGCCAAGGGAACCCTTGTTCATTTGAAAAGATGAAGTTTAACAATGTTCAAAGAATATATTAGTTATTATTGTCATCATTATTATTAATGGCCCAGTGCACGAAATTCATGCAGGGGGGGTGTCCCTCAGTCCAGCCTGCACCCTCTCCAATCTGGGACCCCTCAAGGGATGTCTGACTGCCAGTTTAGGCCTGATCCCTGTGGGCAATCTGGGACTACTAGCTCCGAACTGCTCACCTGCCTGCCTGCCTAATTGCCCCTAACCATTCTGCCTGCTGGCCTGCTTGCCCCCAACTGGACCCCTGCCAGCCTGCTCGCCCCAGCTGCCCCCTCCCGACTAGCCTGATCACCCCCAATGGCTCCCCCCAACTGGCCTGATCACCCACAACTGCCCTCCTCTCTTGGCCCCTCACCACCTCTACCTCAGCCCCATCACCATGGTTTTGTTCAGAAGAACATCTGGAAGATCTCCTGGAAGGTCTCCCAGTCTAATTAGCATATTATTCTTTTATTAGTATAGACTAGAGGCCTGGTGCATGAAATTGGTGCACGGGGAGCAGTGGTGGGGGGGTGGGCAGGAGGAGTGTCCTTCAGCCCAGCTTGCTCCTTCTCCAATCTGGGACCCCTTGAGGAGTGTCCAACTGCCCGTTTAGGCCAGATTCATGTAGGATTGGGCCTTAATGGGTAGTCAGACATCCCTCTCACAATCCAGGACTCCTGGCTCCCAACTGCTCGCCTGCCTGCCTTCCTGATTGCCCTTAACTGCTTCTGCCTGCCAGCCTGATCATTCCCTAACCACTCCCCTGCCAACGTGATTGATATGATTGATGCCTAACTGCTCCCCTGCCAACCTTTTTGTCCCTAACTGCCCCCCATGGGGCTGGTCACCCCTAATTGCCCTCCCTTGCAGGCCTGGGTCCTCTCCAACTGCCCTCTCTTGCAGGCCTGGTCCCTCCCAACTGCCCTCCCCTGCTGGCCTGATCACCCATAACTGCCCTCCCTTGCAGGCCTGATACCTGCCAACTGCCCTCCCCTGCTGGCCATCTTGCGGTGGCCATCTTGTGTCCACATGGGGGTAGCCATCTTTGTGTTGGAGTGATGGTCAATCTGCATATTACTCTTTTATTAGATAGGATAGAGCCTGGTGTACAGGTGGGAGCCAGCTGGTTTGCCCTGAAGGGTGTCCTGGATCAGGGTGGGTGTTCCCTTGGGGCGTGGTGTGGCCTGAGTGAGGGGCCTGTGGTGGGTTGCAGGCCAGCCATGCCCTCCAGCGACCCAAGTGGAGGCCCTGGTATCTGGGATTTATTTATCTTCTACCATTGAAACTTTGTAGCCTGGAGCAGAGCCAAGCCTTCTGCTGCACAGCCATTGAAACTTTGTTGCTTTAAGTAGAGGTCTGGAGGCTTGGCTTCCTCCATTGCTAGAGGCAACCCAAGCCCCCCTCCTTCTCTCTCTGTGACCCTAGCCATCTTGATTGGGTTAATTTGCATACTTGCTCTGATTGACTGGTGGGTGTGGTTGGTGGGCGTGGCTGGTGGGTGTGGCTTGTAGGTGTAGTGGAGGTCCAGTCAATTTGCATATTACTCTTTTATTAGATAGAATAGAGGCCTGGAGGCTGGCTGAATCAAGATGGGGGTTCTCTTGGGGGGCAGGGTGGCCTGGGCGAGGGGTTGGGGCAGTTTGCAGGCCGGCCATGCCCCCATTGGGGTGGAGGTCCTCACTGCTGATGGCCCCTCCCTTGGCAGCCAGCCCAGGCGACCCAAGCCTCCCGTGCTCTCAGGCCAGCTCCATGGCCACTGCCCAAAAGCTCCTCTTTCATAAGCTGGCCAGGTAGGGTGGGAAGTTTGGCTTTCTCTGACGCTGGGGGTGACCCAAGCAGCCCGTCCGTTCTGGCTGGCTCCATGGCCTCTGCCATCTTTGTCCCACTAATTTGCATATTCCTTCCTGATTGGCTGTGGGCATTGTGGAGTAATGGTCAATTACCATATTTCTCTCTTATTAGTATAAATAATAAATAACAAAGGATAGCACCCCAGGATTTTACAAACTCTCATGCACATAAAGTTGAGAAACAGACTTCTCTTGGAAGAAAAATTAAAAAAAGAAAGAAAAGAAAACCAGAAGACAACAAGAAAATTCTGTGGAAGAAATTAGATACTTCTATTGAAAAAGAGCAGGAGAAAAAGTAACCAGAGCAGGAAATATATAGGGCAAACTGCATGTATTATGTTATTATTATTAATATTTCTCCATGGCTACAATGTATAAAAGGCTTTGATGTCTGATGTTGCAGGGGAGGAAATATACTTATTTCTAAAGGCTCAAAGAAAGAAGGATTTTGAGAACAAGAACAGCTATAATGAATTTTGGCCCCATAAATAAAATCAGATATATTCGTTTCCCTATTTAGTTTCAATAAAAGAAACAAAGACAGTTAAATTAAATATAGTTTATAACAGTTGAGGCTTAGTACATAACGGTCTTAAATGTGTATCTGGGAATTTACATTCCTTTATATCGTTCTATTTTTATTTCATTGTTTATACTTAGAATTAGATACATTATTTGTATACCATTATTTTTAATGCATGAGTCTCTAGAGAAAATTTGATGTGTGTTCTAACATGAGTTTTTAATGCTTACTTGGTAAAAGCGTAGGTAAAAATCTACAAACAAAACCATTACTGTTCACCTGGTGGAAGCTATCCAAATCTTAGGCATGGGGCCAAGGAGAAGAAATCTACTAAAGGGTTTTAATGACAAATGCAAATCTAGTAATTAAAAGCAAACTCACATTAGCTTAAATACTTCATGCCACAGTTAATGCTTGTTTTCTCTGCCTGTTACCATGGAGATGAAGACCAGCTGGCAGGCTGTGTATCTGTGGTCCCCAGCTAACCATGGCTGCACTTCAGAATTACCTGGGGGACTTCTAAAAGTACAGATTCGCTAGCTCCACCGCCCCCCTCCCTTGAAATTCTGATACAGTATACATATACTGGAAGGATCATCAACTAGTCTGTGCATATTCAATTTCTTTTCTTATTTCATAAAGATTGGTTTTCTCCAAATTATTATTTTCCAGTTCATAGTGCCTTCAATGAATAAAAAAAAAAATGTATTAAAGATTTAGTCTCTGACATTTTATAAAACTCTGAGAGGTATAGTTGTCCAGATGTTTGAACTGATTCAAAATTTATCTTAAAAATTGGGTTTTGATGAGGTTTGGTATAATAGATCCTGTGTCAGCATATTCCCAGAAAAATACTGCTGCTTCACCCTTTTCTGGTTCAACCTCTTAAGCAACTAATATCAATGATTATAAGGATTCCCTGAGCAATTTATAATATTAAGGAATTTTGATTGCTTATTAATTGACTTGTTTTTCTGGCTGTCTGACCAAAATAGAAAGGTCTATAAAGACATTTTCCATTTCTTGTCCTCATTTGCAAACAAACCAAATAAAGTCCCAGGAGAGTGTGTGTATATATGTGTGCTGGCCTCTGGGGAAAGTGGGGGCAGGGGAATAGATTGCCTCAGAAAAGGCGCCAGCTAGAAATCCCATCTTTTACCAGATATCCCTGTTTCACCATAATGGGAAATGGGATCTCCCCTTAATGCTTCAGATTGAACCTGTAAATACAAGAGATGAAAGCCTACTGGAGACTGAGTAGTTTGTCCAGCAAATGAGAGCACAGTGAGAGTTCACATCCTGCATTGCGCATTTAGGAACACATTGCGGTGTCGATGACCTCCTGGGCTAAGTAAATAAGTAACCAGCCCATCAGAGACTAACAGTGTTAGCACCACAAAAAGACCTATGGTGCACAATTAAATGTAAGAATGACTCTAAGTCCAGAAGAGTTTTGTGCCCACAGAGGTGCCTCATCCATCCACCATAACAAATCAGGCTTTTGAAGACACATCTATCTC
>PVJN01022708.1:0-32446 GCA_004026805.1 Lasiurus borealis | reverse complement strand
AATGGCTTTTATGGTTTATCCTTTGAGCGCCAACCAGGAGCGTGATTTTTCCCGGCTTCTTCTATTAAACAGAAATCAATATCAAATAAAAATGTGCCGACGGTAGGGTATTTGGAAAGGCCAGAAATGAGCTTGTGGCCCGGTTCGATCTTGCCCTGCCCAGGATGGAAGGTGGAGACAGACGATCAGAAAGTTAAGACCGGGTGCTTTCTAAGGAACCGGAGCCCACAGCTGGGGGAAGGGAGTGGGGGTCCCATCAATCTGGATCTTTCGGGGGCGGGGGTGGAGGGGGAGGATGTGGTTTTTGCTTTTCAAGACAGGTGGAATGAAGAAGGGACCTGCAACCATAGACGGTTCAAGAAAGTAAAAAAAGATGCTCAATTTGCTCCAGGGAGTACTTTTTTTTTAATATATATTTTATTGATCTTTTACAGAGAAGAAGGGAGAGAGATAGAAAGTCAGAAACATCGATGAGAGAGAGACATCGATCAGCCGCCTCCTGCACGCCCCACTGTGGAGATGTCCCTGCAAGCAAGGTACATGCCCTTGACCGGAATCAAACCTGGGACCTTTCAGTCCGTAGGCCGACGCTCTATCCACTGAGCCAAACTGGTCTCGACCAGGGAATACTTTTAAATAAGGAAACATGGCTGGTAGAGGTTGTACTTGGGGCACAAAAGAAGTATCATTTTGCCTTGGAATTCTCTATCACACGCAACGGAAGCTGGTTGAGCTACGCAATCACTCCTCCGTGTGCCAAGAGGCAGTGGTAGCTTTTACTCGTAAAATAGTAAGTCCCCCTAGGTGAGACGCAGCCGCCACGTTCTGCAGAGGTGGGTGTACAAAACGTGACATCTGTCTTTTCTACCTGCAGAGAAGGTGGGAACCATTCAATTCTGAAATTCATGGCCAGCATTTGTGATGAGATCTATTGATGAGAACTAAGCTGATCAGTAGAAAGAAAGGAAGGAAGAAAAAAAGTCTTTTTGTTATAACAGAAAGCCTTCACGGAACAGGTGGTTTTCTTCACTGTGGAGGATTTCAGATACTGAAGAATTTGAGCATGGCATCAAATAATGACCCTAGGGTAGAGCCCCCTGGCACCAGGCACCCTGAAGTCTGGACCCAGCAAGGCTACCAGCTTGTATTAACCTCAGGAGTTCATTGGACTGTTTAACTCCCTGTTTCTAGAAAGAAGCATCAATAGTTATTTTACTTACTACATGCATTTGTTCAAGAGTCTTAATAGAGAATATATAAAAAATTAAAAGCAAGGCCCAGCCAGCATGGTTCAGGGGTTGAGTGTCAACCTATGAACCACGAGGTCACATGCCCGGGTTGTGTACACAGTCTCCAGTGTGGGGTCTGCAGGAAGCAGCTGATCAATGATCTTCTCTCATCATTAATGTTTCTATCTTTCTCCCTCTCCCTTCCTCCCTGAAATCAATAAAAATATTGTTAAAAAATTAAAAGCAAGGACCCTCAGCTCTCAAAGCTGCTAGATGGTGCCTTCACTGGAGATCTTTGCCCTGGGATGTGGCTAGAGTAGGCATGTAGCCTTTTTATTCACTGCGCACAGGTCAGGTCTTACCAGTATCGTGACTGATACTCGACCTCAGTCCAGTCTTCAATCTTGGGTCATGGAAAGCAGCTTTTCTTCAAAAAGATCGAAGATGTAAACACTATTAACTGGAATGTGAGCCATTAGCAAGTATAGACATGTGGTCACATGTATGTCACCTAAGAAGCTTCTGTTTCTAATTGTTTGCATTTTCTTTTCTTCTTTTTTTCTTGAAATGTAAGTAATGACATTAACTTAAGCATCATGTTGGTGGAATTTTCTTGTTGATAGCTTTTTTTTCCTGTTTATTTGGTTGGTGGCATTTCTCTGATGACGCCTGGCATAGAAACTGTTGACTGTAACCTTCAGATCTGGAATGCTCCAGCATTCTCTCCAGGCATTACAGTGGGCACAGCACAGAGCGTGATTAACAGAAGGGGCCTGAGCGCTGAGGGCCGCCCATTCCGTTTTGCACGCTCTGGTTAAAGGTCAGCTCATCAAATGCTCAGAGGTGAATGAGTGGCTCAGTCACTGCGCTGACATCATCGCTTCATGTCGGAGGCGAGAGGTATCAGAGTAACATTTTTCTTTCTTTCTTTTTGGATCACACATGAGCGTTTACAGAATAACATTTTCAACACACCTCGCTTCACATGGCGCGGTGGTAGAGACTTTACATACATGAAATTAGCATAAGTAAACTATTCTTATCGGAGCCGGGAGTCTAAAATAAAGCCAAATGGAAATCGCCGATTCTGACTTTATTATTGCAGTAAAGATATTTATGGAGCTTCTACTGGGTGTCAGACATTGGGACCAGGCAGCTAGATAAGACAGATGAAATACGGGTAGTAAAAGTATCTAAAGCACGCGGCCCATTCTAGAAAGCCCAAGATGAACCTAAAGACAAATCAGGAAGAGGCTGAAAGACTAAAGGCCACTCTACCTTCCTCTATCTCAGTGGCTCTCAACCTTCCTAAGGCCGCGACCCTTGCATACAGTTCCTCATGTGGTGGTGACCCCCAACCATGAAATTTTGCTACTGTTATGCATCGCGATGTAAATACCTGCATTTTCCGATGGTCTTAGGCGACCCCTGTGAAAGGGTCGTTGGATCCCCAGGTTGAGAACCGCTGCTCTATCTCACAGGCTTTCACAAAGCACCGAATTAAAGATGGGCCAAAATCATACAACTTCTGTCTGTTCCAAAAGCAACACGGGGTGTTATTAGGAAGGAAGGTTTAAAATAGAAGCCCCACTTTGCAAGTGATCAGCGGCAGCCCATGAACCAGATCACACTTTGCAAGAATCCCAAAGTGGGAAAGTGGTGTGCTGCCTTCGGGTGACATTTGGGGATAAAAATACGAAGGGTGCGAATAAGCAACTCCAGTGTGAAGTTACCCCGAGCGGCTCGATATAAGGAACTACTAAGTGACTCCCGTGTCAGCGCTGAGCCCAGAAAAAGCCTCAAGATTGACAATCAGGGTCGGTAAACGGATTATTTTCTCCTTTTTGTATTTATCATGGGACATAGTCGTAAGAGCCGGTTTCATGGGTGGATCATTTTGGGGATAACAAACAAACAAAAGCACGTATTGTTCTATTACACCTTCTCGAAGGTAACTCTCACATTTGGGGTATTCTAAGTCCTCTTTGATAGAAGGATAAAGTAAGACTTCAGATGCATGCTAATTACCTTTTCTTCTCTCTAGAACAGTGGTTCTCAACCTTCCTAAGGCCGAGACCCTTGCATACAGTTCCTCATGTGATGGTGACCCCCAACCATGAAATTTGGCTACTGTTATGCATCTTGATGTAAATATATCTGGATTTTCCAATGGTCTTAGGTGATCCCTGTGAAAGGGTCGTTCGACCCCCAAAGGGGTCGCGACCCACAGGTTGAGAACCGCTGCTCTAGAATTAATCTTCACTCAAGTCTGCAGAATTAAAATCCAGCTCATTCCCAGATGGACATTCAATACCTTCTACTTACCCTAACTCCCTTTCCTCCCGGGTCCTATGCCTCTTCATTTCAGTACCTCCCTTCATCTTTCCATTGTTTCTTAACTTCTCTCTTTCAGGTCCTACTCAATATGTAAAGTCACTAAAAATGGGAAATTAAAAAACTGAAACCCAAGCATGTACATACACCGACAGATTGCACAAAGTCTCTCTTTAGAGAGTGTCTACAAACTATTGTTAAAACTCTCGCATAAGAAAAAAGAAACTCTTGCACATCTGAGTGTGGCTGTCTAGATCTCTTCTGATTGCAAAGTCAATAGACCTTATCATTTGATTAACTTGGTGTCTTATTTCCCGCATGATGCTATCACAGAGATATTCGGTGTTTCAAACAAAAACAAAAACAAAGCAGCCTTCATTGATTACAACCATAATTGAGACACACGGGGATTACTTTGAACGAAGCAGCAAGCGCACAGATGCTCAAAATAAAACTAAGCGCACTGGCTTGCCTTTTCTTGACTCTCTGCCCTAGGTAACACGGCGATGGAATGTAAAACGCTATTAGCACGTTTTCCAAAAAAAGTCAATTAAAATGTACGGAATAAAGTGAAGACCCAAAAGGAAATATGAGTCAGGAAATGAACCGGTTTGCATTTACAGTAATTACTAGATATTACTACCAAATTACTAACCAAATTACTGGTAGAATGGTCATATTTTTCTACTCCTTATAATAACGTTGCATACCAATTTCAAGTAATTATACATAATTTCCTTGAAGAATGTGGATAGCAATTTGAAACCCATACCGCTTCAGTCTCCTCCCCTACCTCTGCGATGACATTGCTTTAACCTGCAGACAACTGCCCGCCACCTCTCTCCATTCCCAGCTTCTCGACGCTTCTGGTCAGAATAGTGCAGAACAGAATTCACGGGTACAAGTGCTGCTGTTGTAAGTCTGATCTTCCAATTGTGTGCTCATTCAGATGACGTGATTTGAAAGGGACTTAAACTGTCCCTGTTACTCCAGGGTCATGAATGACTGAAATGCCACACTTTAACTTTAGTCAGGATGCAGTCCTGGGAGATCATATACTACAGTGGTTCTCAACCTTCCTAAGGCCGGCGGACCCTTTAATACAGTTCCTCACGTTGTGGTGACCCCCTACCATAAAATTATTTTCTTTGCTACTTCCTAACAGTAATTTTGCTACTGTTGTGAATTGTAATGCAAATATCTGTGTTTTCTGATGGTCTTGGGTGACCCCTGTGATGGGGTTGGTGGACCCCCAAAGGGGTCACGACCCACAGGTTGAGAACCGTTGATATACTAGATCCATTTTCAAGGTTTTGGGGAGAAGAGGAGGTCTCTAGCCTTGGTAAAATGTTTTCCTAAAATTTGGGGTAAGGGAATAAAAGTCTGTGAAAGAGATTTTGTTTCTGGAAATAGATGCCAACTTGCAATCTGGGATTGTACACTGAGTGGCCAGAGTATTATAATCTCTGAACACATAATAATTTGGCCACTCAGTGTGTGTGTGTGTGTGTGTGTGTGTGTGTGTCTGTGTGTGTGTGTGTCTGTGTGTGTGTGTGTTACAGGCCCAGTGCATGAATTTGTGCATGGGTGGGGTCCAGCCAGCCTGGCCAGACGGAGGGGACATGGGCAGTTGGCTGGCCTGTCTGCTGATCGAACTGCTGGTCGAGGGGTCAATTTGCATATTAGCCTTTTATTATATAGGATATACACTGATGGCCAGATTATTAAGCGTTCAGAGATCATCATAATCTGGCCACTCAGTGTATATGTTCCTTAGGAATCCACCCCTGGGGAAGGAGGAAGGAAGCAGGATGGGAGAGAGAGAAGTCAAACAGCCCTGCAGACCCACCTTGGGGATCCCTGAAGCGATAATGCCCATCCTGTGCCCGAATGGCCTGCGGCACCCCCTCCCCTGGCTTCGTCACAGGGTGGGAGCTGCCCTAGGAAGTGGGCAGGACACCGGGCAAGGGGTCCTCTCTGCCTGAGCGCCAGTCAGGTCGAGGGTTTTCCCAGGAAACCTCGCTCTGCCTTTTCAGTGAGGCACGGAACTCGCACTGGAGAGCTGGGCAAGAACCCAACTTTAAAAAAAAAGAAAAAAAGCAGCCATCTTCAGAAAACAAGAACTGGCAAGACAAGCTCCATCATAAAGGATACGCCAGTGATTGCAGAAACGCTGTCTTTTCCAATCAGCCCGCGCCGGGTTTCTAAATTAGCAGCCCCACTGTGAAGGCAGTTGCATGCATTAGGAGTGCGGGGCCGTTGCGCGCACAGACAGGAGCGCACCATCTAACAGAAGGCTACCACATTCCCCATCTCCAAATCTGGGAAATGTGGCTCATTTGCATATTTAGAATACATTTGCATTCTGTGTTCAATAGCCCCTAACTCTAATTATGTAAAATAAGATAAATTAGGACATTTTACTGTCATTTGATTCTAGCCCCGTGGTTCGGGGCTAGGAAGACTTAACCCGACTTTTTTTTCTCCTCCTTCTGGCTCCTTCCCTTCGGGGCTAGGAGTTGCTTGATGTTCAGGCTGGAGACATCGCAAGGCAAATCCCCAACCGCGGAGGGAGAGGGCATGAAAAAGGAATGAGCAATGATGTTGGAATAAGGGCTGCGTATTTGCTAATCTAACAAGTAAATTTAAAATGTCAACTTGATACACTAGTAAATAAAAATGAACCGTGTAAATATTTTTACAAGAAAATATAAGGCAAATCATCTTTAAACAAAACAAAAAGTGGTGCAACACCAACATCGGTGCGTTTTGTTTTTAGTAACATACAGATTCCTATCAGGGCGGAAATGGATGGGTTCGCAGACGGGAAGCAGGCCTGCTAGAGAGGAATGGAGACCTTGAGAAAAGCAGCAAACCACCAGGTAAAGGTTATCTTTACCTTCTGGTCTTTCCTTTTCATCCCATGCTCTCTCTCTCTTTTTTTTTCTAATATATTTTATTTATTTTTTACAGAGAGGAAGGAAGAGTGATAGAAAGAAACATTGATGAGAGAGACATCCATCGATCAGTTGCCTCCTGCACGCCCCCCCACTGGGGATATGCCTACAACCAAGATACATGCCCTTGACTGGAATCAAACCTAGGACCCCCTCAGTTTGCAGGCCAACGCTCTATCCACTGAGCCAAACCGGTTTTGGCCACCACATGCTCTCTTATTTTGAGTGGTCTTCATACCCCTCTGGAGAGATAGATATTTGATAGTCTAGATCAGTGGTTCTCAACCTTCCTAATGCCACGTCCCTTTAATGCAGTTCCTCATGTTGTGGTGACCCCCAACCATAAAATTATTTTCGTAGCAACATGAGGAACTGCATTAAAGGAACGTGGCATTAGGAAGGTTGAAAACCACTTGTCTAGATCATTCTGGAATCTTGATGTTCATTAGCATGCTCTTGCCCACCATGCTTCTCACTCACTCACTCACTCCACCCCACTCCTTCACCTTTTATGACATATATTTATGAAGAATTTTCTATGTGCTAGGAAGCCCAGAACTGAGTGTGTGAAGATGGACAGGAAACATAGGCCCGATTGCTAAGGAGACATGTGGAAGACTCATAGAGAGAGAGATGACCATGTCAGTTCCATAGAGGGGCACGTGCCAATGTCATGAGTGCCCCTCTCATACACACCAATGCCCAGAGCTGCTTGAGGAGGGAAAAGCAGGGGTGACTGGGCCATCAGAGATTCTTGAAAGGAACGTTTTATTTCTCTCAAACTGAAAGAGTAAGGAATTCACTAGCTCTGTAAATGGGGGAAAGACTTTCTAGTGGGAATTACGCACAGGCAGGCATTGACATCCATGAGTTTGAATGACCAATGAATGCGTTTGTGGAGAAGAGAGAAAGGACCTCCTTCACAAACAATTCACAAAGGAGACAAGACATCCCTGCTGAGGCCTGAAAAGTCCGATTTGAGGACAGGCACAGCCGGCAGAAAGAACCCACACAAACAGAGGCATGACAATAGACTGTGTAAGCCATGTGCAGGGAATGAATGTACCGCTTTAACTGCAACCAGGGAGAGGCAGAAGTAACATACAGATCAAGGCGCCTGAGAAAAATATTTCACACATGACAGAGGCGGTTTAAGGACCTTTTTTTTTTTTCAGGACATGCACTCTGTTTGGCACCCATATGCGGCCGTTCTTTGTGGAAAAGACAGACGGCAGGTGGATCAAGATGATGCCTGAAGGGAGGGCAGGATTAATCAGTCCTGCAAACCAGAAGGCTGATGTGGCTGGCTATTGGAGAGCGGCTCATTCTTCCAGGTGTGAAGGGATGAAGCGCTCAGCCAGGCTGATCCCAATGGGAAGAGATACAAAGCCAGGTATAAATAGCATCTTTAAGAGGCACTTACTAGTATACAGACATGATTCGATTTAAGGTGGGGTGATATACCAGAAGGTTGCAAAAGTTTAGAGTCCGGGTAACTAGGAGACAGACAAGAAGAGGAATATCAGCAAGATGGCATTAGGTTAGGGCCGTGGTCGGCAAACTGTGGCTCGTACATGCGGCTCTTTGGCCCCTTGAGTGTGGCTCTTCCACAAAATACCACGGCCTGGGCGAGTCTATTTTGAAGAAGTGGCGTTAGAAGAACTTTAAAAAATTAGCTCTCCCAAGAAATTTCAGTCGTTGTACTGTTGCTATTTGGCTCTGTTGACTAATGAGCTTGCCGACCACTGGGCTAGGGGATGGGAACTACCATTTATTATGCACCAACTCACATTTTTATTATTTACCTATTAATTGTACATCCTTTAGCTCATTTAATCATGATAAAACTGCTACAATATAAAAAATCATTCTCCCATATAAAAGAAATTGCAAATCATGGAGATGGTGCCAATTTCCCAAGTAAAGGGGATGGTACAAACTGGGTAACGGGTCCCACTCTGTGTCCTGCACATTCCCTCTCAGCTCTTTTCCATGTGCCGCATAGGTGCTGAAAAGAAACACGATGTGTGTAGACTTCAACACGATGACTTTGAGATGGCAGTGGAACATCCAAAAGGGAATATCTAAGGGAGCAGTTAGACATAATAGGATCCTAGATTTATAGGGCTGAGAGGAATCTTAAAAATTATATAGTCATAGAACCAGAGTTCCAAAAGGAGATTAAAGCTGAGGTTATCCAATTGGAAAAATTAACACACTGGGACATGAATGAAATCACCGTATGAGATCAAATATATATATATCAGAGGCCTAATGGCTGCCTTTTGTGTGTGCCCACCTATCTGGGAGAGGGGGGAGGGGATATGAAGCTCCCTAATAAGATAGGCTTCCGGAAATAAAAGGAGGAGATACCGCCGAGACCAGTTTGGCTCATTGGATAGAGCGTCGGCTTGCAGACTGAAAGGTCCCAGGTTCGATTCCGGTTGGGGGCATGTACCTTGCTTGCAGGCACATCTTCACTGTGGAGCGTGCAGGAGGCGGCTGATTGATGTCTCTCTCTCATCGATGTTTCTGACTTTCTATCTCTCTCCATTTCTCTCTGTAAAAAAATCAATAAAATATATTTAAAAAAAAAAAAAAAAAAAAGGAGGAGATACTGAGAAAGCTCTCGAGCCAGGACAAGCAAATTGTTGCGAAGTGGATAGTCAGAAACGTTGAATGGCTCTGAGAAATCCAAGAAAATGAGGTGATTTTCCGTAGCTGTGAGTAGACTGCCAGTTGCTTTGGAGAGCAGTTGTGTAAGAAGCTAGGGAGATAATCTGAGATACATAACAGGGGTGGGAAAGATTGTCTGGGGTTTCTTCATGTGACTGGATCTTGGAAAAGGAGAGGAAACGTATGTGGAGACACACAGAGGGAAGTCTGGGAAGCTATAGCTGGGTTTGCTGTGGTTTGCAGAGAGCATATCACACGTTACAAAATTTCACAGGGTTTTGATTTGTTGAGATGAAAACTGTTGACAGTCACGTACAAATTTAGAGCAATCTTCATGTTTTGGTGCAAGATTTCAACAGTGGCTACAAAAGATCTACAATATTTGCCACATACAGACAGACACACACACAAAATAGTACAAAATGGTTCCCGCTAAATATGTAGGTAGCTATACCCAATGGTGCTTTTTTCGCAGAATAAATGGTGGCTCAGACCAGTGCCACACCAATTTAAAAACTATGGTTTCTGCCGAGGCTGGTTTGGCTCAGTGGATAGAGCGTCGGCTTGCGGACTGAGAGGTCCCAGGTTCGATTCCGGTTGGGGGCATGTACCTTGCTTGCGGGCACATCTCCACTGTGGGGCGTGCAGGAGGTGGCTGATCGATGTCTCTCTCTCATCGATGTTTCTGACTTTCTATCTCTCTCCCTTCCTCTCTGTAAAAAATCAATAAAATATATTTAAAAAACAAAAACAAACAAAAAAATCTATGGTTTCTAATAGGTGATTGTTTCCCAAGGGAAAAGGCTTAGTTACATAAAAGGTGCCCAGCTAAGCACGGGTGCAAGGTCGCCAGAGTTTGAGCCTAGTGTGAGCTGTGCAATTCCAGCTAGCACAACGGTCATGCGCAATAGAGGGTGACTCCAAGGATCATATCCTCGTCCTTTCTCCTCCGCTGCCTCCTCCCATCATCTCAATCACCTTATCAATGAGCCACACATGTGCCCACTGCCAAGGGCATGACATAAGCTCACTTCACAAGTGGACCGTGACCTTATTTGCAGCACTGCCACGGATGCCACTGGAAAAAGATAGGGAACCGGTACGGTCTGCATTTTAATGGCTGCGATACACACACTGTGGACACCTACTGGCAAAGGCCTGGCCTGTCCAATAACCCGCAACCACATCTTGCTAATTGCCATCCTCTTTGGGTGACTGAGTTGATTTCTGCCTGTGGTTTGACATGCTGGTTTTACCACTTTGTTTGGGGATCAACACAATGAATTCTTTAATAATATCGGTTCCACGTGGCATCATACTTTCTATTATTCGGTGCCTGACTCCTAGGACTGAGATATCCTGAGAAGGAAGACAGTATTAGGAATAAAAGGGCGTTCTCAGAAATAATGCATGCTAATAGTAATACGTTATCTTGAATTGTCTTTTTGCGATAATTGAAAACATAATTTTAGTTGGCATCTACCACAAAGAAAATTTTTTTTTTCTTTTGGAGGTAGTACGTAGAATTTTCATTGCCTTAAAATTTCTGGAAATGTTAACTTCAGAATAGTACCAACAGGATAGAAAATCAAACAGTAGAGAAGGGGGTGAAATGAAAAGAAATTGTATCTTGGCACTGCACGTTTCTCTCCTCGCTCTTAGAAGTTTTTTGTGTATCCTTCCAGAATTTTCTTATGCATATATAAACCTCACACAGAAACACACGCACGCATAGACAATACATTTTCCTTTCCCTTCTTTTTGCAAACAATTCGCAGCACACACATTGCTTTACAACTGGTTTTTTGTTCGTTTTTTTTTTCACCTGGCAATGTGTTTTTGACGTCTTTTCATAACAGGTATACACCTTTCACATCCCTTCAGAGCGCTCCATTGTATGGATTACCACAGTTTACATAACCAGTCAGTCCCATAGTGAAGGAACATTTTTAAATTACTTCTATTTGTAAACACTTATTTTAAGGGTTTTATTCTAAACATGCATTACTGTTCCGTTCTATCTACTGCTACATAACATACCACCTCCATTCAGGAAACTTCAACGACAACCATGCCGTATGCCCATGGGCATTGTGGGCAGGGACCTCGGAGAGCATGAGACTGGGAATGGTGTGTCTCTGTCCCCATCACCTCCAGGAGCCTCTAAGACTGGGATGGAGGCGACTAAGGCAACTGGGCCTGCAGTATCCAAGGAGATTCCCCCGTTTGCTTCTCAGACACCCCAGCAGAAAGAGCTGGAAGAAAGCGCCCCATCAGGGAGACTCTTTCAAGGGATCTGGAGGGTCTTCCTGGCAATAGTTCAAGCCACGCGGGCTGACTAGGCATCGGAGACCTCAGCGTTACTTCCGCATGTCCTATTAATTATGAGCGAGTAGAAGAGCCAGATCATGTCCAGGGAAGGGGGAGGCTGGGGAAGAGCAGCGAGGCCGGCTTGTACCAGATATGAGATGGAGGATGTCATGGAGCATCTTGGGAAACGCAATATCCCAGGATTCCCTGAGAAGCATGTCCTTTTGCCTCTGGCCTCTGCAAACCCTCCTTGCCGTCACAAATAAGCTCTCTCTCTCTGAGAACACGCCCTGACTCACAGGGGTGCCCTGGAGAACGCCCTCCTCTCTGAGCAGGGAGCTCAGCCATGTGTGGGGGGCAAAGAGTGCTCGCCTCTTGGAGGGCAGATGTAGGATCCCATCTCAGTGGTGCCAAAGCTCCCGTTTTATTGGTACAAGGAAGTGTTTGAATTAGGTTCAAGCCCCCACCCTTTATCAAAGTCTAAGGCTCTATGATGCTACCCACATATTTCATCTCTAATTCCTGATTTTGAGAAGGAGCAACAAAGGGGAGGAGGGATAGAAGAAGGCAGTTCTGTTCCCATCTCTGTTGCCATCATCCCAAGGAGCCTCAGGGACTAACTGAGCAGAAAGAGCTGCAATGCACATGTCCGAACCTGAGTGTGATTCCCACCTGCCACCCATCAGCCACGTGGGCTGAAAACATACTGTAAGTTTCTAAACCTGTACAGGAGAATGATCCTGCCCACGCTGAGACCAGCCAAAGAGTTACCGCGATATCAGGGCTGCTAACATTTTATTGTAGAGAGTCCTAATGCCCCATCTCTCCCCACTCTGCCCCCCACTACAGAGAAAGGGACTGAAATAGGAGAGAAAGGGGTCGGGTTGGTGCAAGATAAGAAATGCTCTCGCCCTAAGGGAGAGTGTCAGGAGCATGAGGGACTGCTGTTTCAAAGGCCCCCGCCGCCCGGCAGCACCTCGGCTGTATTTCCTATTCCTGAGCTTTGTGCTTACTCTGCCTCGCTGTGTCACCCGCGATGTATGTCCAAGCCCAGAAACAGGTTCTCTGAAGGATTCATATTTATTGTCTGGGCGGTCAAGGCCAGGCCAGGGTCCAGGTCTTGTTGCTCATAAGTCAGAGGTGAAACATCCTCTTCCCACGCAGGGTAGGATGTGGGGATCTGGAGGAAAATGGACGCTGCTTTCACTACTGAAAACAAAAAAATGACTGGCAAAGATGGAAGGGAAAAGGGAAGGCCAGGAAAAGCGAGGTGTGAGGACCGATGAGGGAACTGCAGGCAGAGTGTCTCTCCTGCTGTCACCGAGGGAAGGCGGCCCGCCCTGCACTGTGGAGGCCACCCCACAAATGGAAGGCAGGAAGTCAGACCAGGGAAATGTACTCCAGGCTTCTCCTCGCTTCCCCAGCCCAGGAGGCAGATATTGGGGAGCCAGACTAACGGAAATGGGTAATATTCTCTGGAGATCACAGGCTACGCGCCGTCTCTGCCGTGCAACCAAGGAAGGGAGCACAGCCGTACCTCCCAGGGGCTCCATGAAGGATGGACGGTGAGAAGGAATGAGAAGGAGCCTGAGAATGCCTTTCCCGTTATTTATCTCACTCCCCGCCCCCACCCGCCTGCTGTCCTTGCCAAGCTGGAGAAGGGAAGGAAAATGTCATTCCTCTGGAGATGCGACAAAAGGTTATTTGCTCGGGAAAAGGCCCCGTCTTCAATAAATGGAAGTTGTCTGTGTTTATGCTTTGTTTGCTCGGTGCTCCTGTTTTTTTGGCTCCTTCCATACATCACTGAGCATCACCTTCCCTCTCCCCGGACGCACGGGGTTTCTTGCCGCTGCACAAAGGCATCGGGATGGGCCAAGGCCAATGTCACGAACGCCTGTCTTCCCAACCCAAACGCATTTTAATAATTGAGAGCCGAAGAAGCTCTTTCAGTCACTTGATAAATTATTCACCAATTTTACAATAAAAAAAAAAGAGAGAGAGAGAAAAAAAAATCTGTTCCCTTTACAAGTTCTGGAACATTAAATCATGTCGGAATAGATGAAAAGGACAAAGCAGCCCTGAAGCCTTAGACATCAGACATGTGAGTCCTTCATCTGAGAGCAGCGAGAGCCGTGGTCTGCAGGGCATCTGGCAGCCGGGAGGTGGGCTCTCAGGACTGAGCGAGGGCCAGGCACCGAGGGAGGAGGGCAGTGAACAGGAACACGGTCTAAAGAGAACCTCCCCCCGTTCGCTTGAGGACCCCAGCTGCACACACCGTGGTAAGGAAACCCTTGGGGAGAGAGCAAGGAAGAAAGTTGATTTGCTCAAGAAAACTCCGGTTAAGTGCTGGGCACAGGAGGGAGCACAGTGACACAGGCTCACGTTGGGTTCAAACAGCCCTTACATCCTCCTTCCGAGCACCGCTCAGAACTAGGATGACATCCTGTTCAAATGTCCTTCCGGCAAAACCTGCGGATGCTTAGCAAGCGGGTGCTTCTGACTCCACGGGAGGAGGTACAGTCCCTTCAGGAGGAGGTGCTGTACCGTTAAAGCTGGACAGAGGAGGGTAGCAATGCACCGCCAATGCAGTCACCTGCCAGCCAAGGCCTTGGAACCGTTGCAAGTACTTGCCGTCTCATGAAAAACATGGCCACAGCTGAAACCAGTTTGGCTCAGTGGATAGAGCATCGGCCTGCAGCCTGAAGGGTCCCAGGTTTGATTCCGACTGGGGCACGTACCTTGGTTGTGGGTACACACCCAGTGGAAGGTGTGCAGGAGGCAGCAGATCAATGTTTCTCTCTCATCGGTGTTTCTAGCTCTCTCTCTTCCTCTCTGTAAAAAAATCAATAAATTAAAAAAAACAAAAGCATGGCCATGAGATATTAAAGTGATCTACAGCAGAGGGAAGAGCAGAAGTAGTCAACTTTCCTTCCAGATGCTTCCTACGCCAAAGACGTTTCCTTCCTGTCAGTGCCAGGATATTACTGGCGTGAGGGCATTTTGTCGTCTATATGTTTGCCCTCCAATTCCATGATTTCTTTGTCGCTCTGCTAGGGGTGACTCCGAGGGATGGCAGTCTTAAAGGAGAACTCCTGAAGATGTCATATATGGGTTAGGCTGGGGCTGGGATTCGCCTGAATAAATACAGCCCATGCGGCAATCCTAACGTCATGAGTGTAGAATGGGAGTGGAGATCTTAGCTCTGAGCCACTCTCCAAGGCAGAAATTGGCTGCTATTTTTTTTCTTAACTTAATAGTGTCAAAACCTGAAACTGTATTTTAGGCCAGGGGTTCTGGATAAACCCTCCATCTTCATGAACAAGGCAACGCTTTATTTTGGAGCTGCTTCTGTAATTTCCTTTCGTTTTTCCATCCCCTCTTCCTTGTAGGATCTAAATGTGTTTTAATGCCCACATGCCTGGTTTTTAGGCAATCCTGAGGCATCTGAGTTTTTATTCAAATGCCGTATTTTGCACTTCAAAGAAGTCCTCCAACAGGAGACCCATCTAGTGACAATACCTTTCTCCACCCTTCAAATCTGATGCTCAGCTTCCGGGGAAGGAAGCCACAAAAGAGCCCTCCTTTCATTTTAATTCGGTGAAATGGATGCAGAATTATCCACATCAGTATTTGGAGATCAGAGAAGCGAGAAGCAAAAGGGGAAAAAAAAAACAACAATTGAGTTTCTGGAGGATGCTATTTATTTATTTATGCATACAACTTTTTACCATAAGGAATGTCAGGGGCTTAACAGCGAAGATGCATACAAAAGACCAAGGTAAAATAAATAAATAAGAAAGAGCAATGACCATCGGGATAAAACGGAAGGAAAATCAGAGTCAGAACTTAGCAATCTCAACACAACATTCTACATCTCTCCATTCCCTTCCTGACATAATTGCACCTTGTTTTTATCCCAAATTGGTAGAATTGTGCAATTTAAAAGCAACATCCAAAGTTATTTGCCTTACAGAGAGATCGGCATACATAATTGATACTATTTAAATCAGCCAGTTAAGATACTTCTGGTTGTTGGTTACTTGTTTGGAAGTCTACGTTACAAAAATTATTTCAGGTTCTTAAAAGTGTTGGTTCCTTTCTCAATTGCACTGACAATTATCTTTACATTTTAGGAGCACAGCCCTTGAGCATCTTCCTCCTCTATTTCAGATAGGAGCTCATACATTATCTCATGGAGGTCTGCCTGCCCACGTAGACCTGATCCCTCTGAGATCCCTTGCTCCGTACCACCTGCCTGCTTGCTCCTTACCACTTGGCTCACTGCTCCTTAGCGCTGCTGCAGGGCAGAGGCTGAAGAGGCTCCAGCCACCACTGCTGCCTCAGCTTTGAGCCTGGCTTCTGGCTGAGTGGTGATCCCCCTGTGGGAGGCACTGACCACCAGAGACAGCTCCTGCATTGAGCGTCTGCCCCCTGGTGGTCAGTGCGCATCATAGTTCTGGTGCTTCCGCCATATGCTTAGGCTTTTATTATATAGATATGACTCCAGTGTTTAATCACACGGCCTGGAACAGAATCGGTGCTCAGTAACATTTTGCTGAATGAATGACATGCAGGGCAGACTCTTGTCTCCGCTAATTTGGTTCTAATTCTGTCTTTACAGCTTTGGGGAGCTGTATGAGTAAGTCAGCGGCGAGAAAAAAAAATTACCCTTAACATCTAGCGATTTCAACTTCAACTCTCACCTACGAAGTTTTTCTCTCTCCCTCTTCATCCCTCGAGTCCCCCTTCTTTTTTTCTTTTTTTTTTAAATATATTTTATTGATTTTTTACAGAGAGGAAGAGAGAGAGATAGAAAGTCAGAAACATCGATGAGAGAGAGACATCGATCAGCCGCCTCCTGCACGCCCCACAGTGGAGATGTGCCCGCAAGCAAGGTACATGCCCCCGACCGGAATCGAACCTGGGACCTTTCAGTCCGCAAGCAGACGCTCTATCCACTGAGCCAAACAGGTCTCGGCTGGAGTCCCCATTCTTGCTGCAATAAAGGAAGTATCGTCCCCCAGTCTGAGGCTCCTCCCTCCACCTGAGTTCTGGTCCTGCTCTCCCTTTCTCTCAAGCACCTGCTCTATGAAAGCTACCAGCTCCACTTCCCCTGACTCCTTCCCAGCAACTCTTAGAACACGCATGTCCATGCAAATCTCAAACATTAAAACGCACATGTCTTCTCTCCATCTTTTCTCAGAGGCGGGAGCTTTGTCCCTGGGTCACACAGAAAAGGATGATGCTGTGTCTTCTTAGGAAACTCAGGCCTTTGGAGCACCAACTGCTAGGAGTGCCGTTACCCTGTCAACACAGCCCTGTTCTCTGCTGCTTCGGGCTCTCTGTCAGCTTGGTCCCTGCGCTCTGATTCAGTCCCCTGGGACCATCAAGCTCTGTGCGTGGCCTCCTGCTAGGTTACACATCTAGTCTTGAGGGAGGAGAAAAGTACTTTCCACAAAACCTCCACTGGGTTGGGTGCATCTCCAACCATCACAAGATCTCTGTGAGAGAAGCCATAAAATACCCCTCTAATTTCCAGCTCTCTTTCTGCCAAGCTCTAGACTTCAAAGGCTAGATGAGCAGTTAGAAAGATGGTAAGAAATAGTTTTACGGTGGTTCAGTAAACGCTGCTAAAAGTATTGCCATTGGTCCAGCTACTTGCTTTGAACTCGCTGTCATCCATTGATTCGGGGCCTTAGTCAAAACTGGAAGAGAATCTATATGAAACCATAGTCTTTTGCCTCCTGGTTTCATACATGCAAGACAGAAATGGAGACTCTACTTACATGCTCCCCTTCGGGGGGCACTCTACCTGTTTCTGTGCCTGGCTCTCTCAGACCGGAAGTGGCTAAAAGGTAAAATCGTTGACTTGAGAACACAGCCTCAACAGGTTATTGCATTGCTCACATTCTTTCTGCCATCGCTCTATTCTCTTCTCATCTAAACCACCAAGTAGGTTTCGCCAGCGTGGGCTGTTTACTTTCTCCATTTCTTTACGGGCCACAGATGACTCACTTTCCTCAGATCTAAGTTCTGGTGTCATCTTTGACTGCAACAATTTTCCTCAATTTCATCAATGATCACGTGCTTAAATACAATAGGTTTTTGTACTCTGCTTCTTAGCAAGCATCTGGTTCTTTGAACAATCTCTCTTCCCTGAAAGTCTTTCTTATACTTCTCATATTTAAAAACTGTTTTGCTTTCCTGTTAACTTTCTGGCTGAGTTTTGTTTTTCCTTTATCCAGGCTCAATCCACTACATACCAGAGCTTCTCAAGGCTTTAGCCAAGGGACTCCCATTCTTAAGCTTTTTCTCCAACAAGCTACTCCATGTCCATACTCCCAGCTCTCTTCTGAGCAACAGAGCACAAACATTACATTCTTTTTTAAAAATATATATATATTGTATTGATTTTTTACAGAGAGGAAGGGAGAGAGATAGAAAGTCAGAAACGTCGATGAAAGAGAGACATCGATCAGCCACCTCCTGCACGCCCCCACTGGAGATGTGCCCTCAACCAAGAGGGTACATGCCCCTGACCGGAATCGAACCAGGGACCTTCCATTCCGCAGGCCGACACTCTATCCACTGAGCCAAACCGGTCTTGGCCATTATATTCTTCTTAGCAATAAAGAGAGGAGTCATGTCCAAAGAAGCTCATGATGGATTCCCTCAACTAAGTCCTCTTCAGTGAGTGGCCCGCTGGCATTTATCTAGGCCAGCGTCATTCCTGACATCTCTTCTTTCTCTCCGATGCCGAGTCTGCCTCCAAGTCTTAGTGATTGTATCTCCAAACTGCTCAAATCTGCGCACTTTTCTCTAGCTCCACCCATCACTCTAGCCTACGCCACTGCCCTCTCTCAACTGGTGTAAGGGCATTGCATTCCAAAGGTGCCCCTAAGCGCACTGGGCCTCCTCACATCCATTCCCCACACTGCAGCCAGAACGGTCTTTAAACAAACAGAAAAAGCATCACTGCCCCCCTTCTTCCCCGCCGCTCATAGTTTCTCCTGGTTTAGCAAAGAAATGAAGCTCCAGAATGTGCCTTCCCAGACTTGGCATCGCCTCCACGCCTCTGCTCCAGCTGTATCGGTCTGTCTTATGCCCTCTTGCCTCCGGGCCTCGGTACCTTCCATTCCTGCTGGATGCCATCCTGCCTAACCAAATTAGCTCTGACTCATTTGGCTCGGCGCTGAGAGAAGCTTGTCAGGCTTTCCTAACGAGGACAAATCCTCCCCTCAAATCCCTCTCCCCTGGCACCGGGCACCTCTCCACGAAACGCACCCACGCCATTGCAGTCTCACCTTAGCGTGCGGTTCAAGTCCGTCCTCAGCTTTTGTTCCTTACTGCAGTCCCAGTGGGCAACGCAGTATTTTGGCACATGTCGGGGAGAGGGGAAGGTACAGGAGAGGGCAGCTAAATTAATATCAGTTAAAGAATAAAAGCCTCAATAAAATAAGTGAACGCAGCATCTTTTAAACTAAACGACTGAATATAATATTCTTGCTTCTCTGAGCCTTGGATTTCCTAAAGTATACAATGAGAACACTTTCTAGAACTGTTTTGAGCACTAAGTAAAGTATGTTTTTAAGGAGCCCAGCATAGTAACTGTCATGTAATCTACTCTCAATCAAGGTTTAGCACTCTTTATTTCTCTGCAAACTACACACACATAATAACATGGAACCAGGTGGGGAAACGGACACTGGCCACGACTTAAAATAAGGGCAACAGATTGGGGATGCAGATTCCCTGGCACCGTACAGGTCTCCGCGGGCAGCCGCCTTTCCCAGTGACGGGCACCGTGTGTCCTAGGCTGGACCCCCCCACCCCCCTTCTATTTCCCTGTGACAACAGAAGCAGGGAGAGAAGATAAAGAGGCTTAAGAGAAAAGGAAATGACAGTTTGCAGGATGGCAAGCAGATTATTCAACTGCATCTTGAGTTACACATGACAGATGCGCTCCTGAAGAAATATATGTAAACCGAAGCAGACTCCGAATTCTCCAGGGACTCTCGGTATTTAAAGGAATCTTCCCGTGGAATCCTTTTGGAGAAAGAACCACCAGCAGGCCTACTAACCGGCCTCCCCTCCCCGCTTGGGAAGGCATCCTGGGCATTATGTAATCCCCTTTTATCCCAGTCTGGGGCAACTCTGTGTGGCTTATGCAAATGAGGATACTTTTAAATGTTAACTTCTGAAGGAAAGCCAGCCCCTGGCAGGCCAGCTCAGAGGAAGCATTGCATAAATCAAAGCGGTGGGCCCAAGCTTATATGGAGTATAGCGTGTGGGTTTTCTCTAACCTTCCGCAGAGACCTGCGCATTGAACACTCCCCTGCAAACTGAGACCCACTGCGCTGAAGGTCTTATCCGAGCGAGGATCAGGCTCAAGAAGGCAGGACTTTGGATGACTTGGTACACAGCTCACTTCGGTTGGAGGAAGTCAAATAAAGGACTTCCTGCCGAGACCAGTTTGGCTCAGTGGATAGAGCGTCGGCCTGCAGACTGAAAGGTCCCAGGTTCGATTCTGGTCTGGGGCATGTACCTTGGTTGAGGGCACATCCCCAGTAGGGGGCATGCAGGAGGAGGCTGATCAATGTCTCTCTCTCATCGATGTTTCTGGCTCCCTATCTCTTTCCCTTCCTTTCTGTAAAAAAATCAATAAAATATATTTTAAAAATATAAAAATAAAATGAGTTATGCTTTCTCACTACTGACAAAAGCAAGAGAAAAGGTAAGGGCTGAACTTGGACTTGGGGGTCATCCCACCACTGTTCCCCAGCCAAGATGAAGCACTACAATAGCGAAGCAGAAAACATCTTAGGTAAAATTCTTCCCTACCTCTCCGCTCACTGCTATTCTACGTCTTTCTTCTGTCACCAGAGCGTGTGTGCACATAGGTAGGTGTAGGCATGTGTGTGTGTGTGTGTGTAATTTCCATTGTTAGTGGTTAATAGAAATTGTATGAAATTGCATCTCCAAGATTCATCTTTGGTGGATGCTATTCTCCATGTGAAATCGGAAATTGGCTGTGTGGTTTCAGGACACATATCCCCTTAGAACGTTTTAAGGTCAAAATATGCTTTTCACTGACTGGGTCAGGGGCTAGTATCGCCTGGTGAGTCTTAGCAAATTGACCTTGACCTTGGGCTGGCCAACTCAGATAGGCTCTCCTTTACAGTGTGGGGGGAGGAGAGAGCTGGAGAGAAGAAGTCTCAGACACCCCCTTGGAACTCAGCAGTTAGGTATGTTCCCATTCCGGAAACACTTCTCGCCCATGTGTCCATTAACACCGCACGGACACCACACCCAGGAGGATGCGTTTCTATCCGATCGAGTGACAAATGCCTTGAACTGCCAAGCACTTAGCACGGCCAGCTCCCTGACTCCCACAAATTGCAACGCAATAAAAAAACAAACACCCAAATAACAACAGCAGCAGCTAAATTATCTCTCACTTCCCACTGATTCTTTAGCTGGAGCGTCATCTTGAGAGATCTCTTCTGATCAAGGTGTCTAATTGAATTGAGCGCTCATGGCTCTTGAAGCGGTGACCTCAGACCGCTGTGAAATAAATGCCATTTGCAGGATTATTTCCAAAACAGCAGCCGCCGCTCCTCTGGAAACTGACGATTGCTTCTGGTTTTTCAATTGTCGGGGAACCACCCACTGACGGAGCTATTAAAAGTGGGTGTTCTGTGTGGATTCCAGAGTAATGGTTCTCTCAGTTCACAAGCAGGCCATGCCACGGAAGCCCGACCAAGGCCCTGCACTCCGAGGCGGGAGACCCCCTGGAGGCTGCGGCCCGCACGCAGCGGGCCGACTCCTGGGATCCTGACCCACATAGCAGTCCGCATGGCATGGCGGGAATTACACAGCCTGGGAGGCTGGCACAGCGAAGCTTCCTCAGAGGTGGCGAAGTCGCTCGCAGGAGGAATTTTCACCGGACAGAAAGCTCTAGCCCGGGTTTGCCAAAGTCCACAACAATAAGACAAAGCTTATGGAAGACCCCAGAGTTGCGGGTACATTCAGAAACGCAGCAAATGTACTTTAGAAAGCGGGTTTCCTTCCTCTGGGGGAACCCAGGTTACTCACTGGCTGTGGACTTACTAATTGGTGGGCCCCAGACCTGGGTGAGTCCAAGATAAACCAGGTCCCGTGATGGAACCTGACCCGGCCTCAGAGACCCAAGTTCCAGGCCTCAGAGACCCAAGCCCAGAGTCTAAGCACCAGGCCACGTGTTAGTTTCTGAGGACAGAGGACTTAGGATTCATGACACATACTGTACGGACCTTCATGCTAACTTTGCTCTAGGAAGAATTTAATAGAGGCACGATAACCTAGAGACTATTTTATAAAACATTTTCTTATTGATTTCAGAGAGGGAAAGAGAGAGAGAGAGACATCAATGGTGAGAGAGCATTTTTGCTTGATCCCCACTGGGGGCCGAGCCAGCAACCCAGGCTTGTGCCTTGACCGGGAATCGAACTGTGACCTCCTGGTTCATAGGCGGACCTCAATCACTGAGCCATGCCTAGAAGTGATTTTTTTTTAATTTTTAATATATTTTATTGATTTTTTTACAGAGATGAAAGAAAAGAGACAGAGAGTCAGAAACATCGATGAGAGAGAGGCATCGATCAGCTGCCTCCTACACGCCCCCTACTGAGGATGTGCCCGCTACCAAGGTACATGGCCATGACCGGAATCGAACCTGGGACCCTTCAGTCCGCAGGCCGATGCTCTATCCACTGAGCCAAACCAGCCTCGGCTGCCTAGAGGTTTTATTGTTGTTGTTTAAGTGGGAACTTGGGTCAAACCGGCTTGATAAATCCTAGCTCCAACAATGTACGCTTGGCTAAGCTTATCACATGTGAGACTTGTTTCTTATATCTCTGTAATGAGAATAATATCGTGGTTATTTTGAGAATTAAATGGACTAATGTATGTAAAAGCAGAAAGTCAGTGCCTGGTCCACAGCCAAGGCCCAATAAATGGGTACCCCCCCTTGACTAACGATGCCTTCTTTAGCTTCCATCGCCTTCACGACTCAAATACCCACATTTCCAAAACTACACGGAGATTTTACGGCTTCGAGCACGAAGCCTCTGGTTTGGAAGGGTTTGCTGAAACGCAGCCTGAATCGTGACTTTTAGACGCCACGATGCTCACCGTCTCCCCTGCTGCCGCTCTGCACTCCCTTCGCCTCTGCCCAGCCCTGTAGCAGGCACCTTTCATCCACGCATCCATCCCGGCTGAAGATGACTCACGCCAGGAAGAAAGAGAATATTCCATCTGTGGAGCCGGCCCGGGCCCGCGGGGCAGCTTCTCATTAGAATGCTTTGCAATAATATCAATCAGTATTAAAAATGCATGTTCTGCTCAATTTTTTGGAAGCATCTTAAATAAATCTTTAAATAAATCCATTTGGTTTTATCTTCGGGGCTCTGTGAACAGCCAGCCCTGAGGGACGCTTGCTACCCTAAGCATAGCCCCTGACGTGATTCTGCAGCCGCCTGCCTCTGAGATGGCTGGCTGGCTGGGGGCTCCGTGCTAGGGGGTCATGCTTTCGGGGTGCTGTGGATTCCTTGAAGGCGGCAGCCTAGAGCCAGGCGAGAGAACCACCCTTCCCTGAGGCCTACTTAGCATATGGAACTGCTCACCGGAAGCAGGAGGTTAATCCAGGAGGGTTGACCTCTGTCAAGGGTCAAGGATAATCTGCCTAGTAACTGAGAGATGGACTTAAGGGTCATGATGTCAGAGAAGGGGGAAGAGAGAGAGAGAAACATCAATGGTGAGAGAGAATCATTGATCGGCTGCATTTTGCTCAACCCCCAGTGGGGACCAAGCCAGCAACCCAGGCTTGTGCCTTGACCGGGAATCGAACTGTGACCTCCTGGTTCATGGGTGGACTTTAATCACTGAGCCATGCCTAGAGGTTTTTTAAAAAAATTAAACAATTATCCCTTTCCCCCAAAAAAATAAGGGTACACATACACACACATACACACACACACTCCTTAAAACCTGGGTAGCTGGTCCCACATCTGGATTCCCCTTCCCCATAATGAACCGTTTAGCTGTATAATCTTAAAATTGAAAACCTAGTGCATATGAACTTGGCTTCATTCTTGCTCTAGGGATGGATGCTCACAAGCTCCATCTAGCAAGGTATCCCACCTAGCATCCGGGCTTTTCTGTAGGAGCTCCTGTGCTCTCTCAGGAGGTGCAGTCTCAGGACCCCCACGCACAGAGCATGCTCACTGACCTTGGCTGACCTCAGTCCCATCCACTCTCACCAGCGAGTTTGTTTCCTTCATTATAAACACAGAGACAAGATGCTACTTGTTTTGGAAAACTTAACTAATCCATTTACAGACATAAGAACATTGCATCTCATTTTGCATGTGTGTATCACTGAATGAAGATCGGGGAGCCTCTTAGAGCAGAATCTGTTTGGACCCCCTGGATATGGCATTTGGGGTGTTCACGGCTGAGACCACCAGCCTCAGAATGTAAAGGACCAGATGCCTGAAGCACAGTGAGGGCGGCGGGGGGAAGGGTCCCCCATACCAGTTCCTGCCGCATGAACCACAGGCTCCCCAGTCAGAGTGTCACACTGCTGTCCTGGCCCCATGGCTCCTGTCCCAAAGGGAACAAGTCTCCTCTAAGCCACCACCACCTGCCACCTCCCTCACCCGGTGTGAGCAGCCCCCAGCAGGGAGGGCTGTGCCAGCTCACAGCTTTCCAGACCTCCCACGAAGCCCTTAAAAACTCGCCGGGCTCACAGGTTGTTAACGATCGCAGATGTAACCCCGGGCCTCCAGTGTGGAGTGTCACAGAAATCCCATGTAGGTCAAAGCACTTTGGTTAATGTGTGCTGCGGGTCCCAAAATAGAAGTGAAGTTCAGGTTTAGCGACAAACCTCAGAGGGGGGGGGGGGGGGGCATTGCTCGGGCCAGGAAGGCTCTGTGCCCTGCGTGCAAAGCCTGCTGGGAGATGCCAGCGCACCTGCAGCCCCACGGGGTACACATGCGAGATGGGCAGTCCTCCCACAGCCGCATCTGCAGGTCGCCCCCGGGCTCGTGCTGACCATCAGCCGGATTTCGGGGTGACTGCACACAGCGAAAGGCTTCAGCCATCCGTGTGCCACCTCGGCGTCGACCCTCAGGGAAGCTTTGGAGCCCGAGAAATGCCAGGGAAAAGGCGGCCAGTGGGCAGGGCCGCGGCCAGCCCTTCCTCACTCATGTATGCAGCGCGCGTGGCGTTTCTGACAATATTGCTTCTGCCTCGCTTGCCAGTGAACGCGGGGCGGCTTGCCGGAGTGGACTGCGTTTAAAGAGCAATGACTGTTTTCAGGGCAAATGCCCTGTTAAATAACCCTGCTGCATCGTGTCCTGTGATTACGCTTATAAAACGGCGTTTCGAAAAATAATAATTGTTTTAGAGTTAATTGGTGTTTTGAAGCAGCCCGGCGTGGGGGATTTTGTGTGTGGCACACGGGGAGTGAGCGAGGGAGAAAGAGATCTCCGCGAGAGACTCAGCCCTGAAAGCGGAAAGCACTCCTGCCCTCCTCCTCCCAGCGCTGCTCTCAGCGAGCTCTTTGCACTGCAATTAAAGCAGCCACGTTCCCCAAAGCCATCTGCGGGCGGGGGGCCTGGCAGCGGCCCCAGGAGCCAGCGGGGCCTTGGCACAGGCCCCCTGGCCTCTATGCCCCCCCTGTGGGCAGGCCTGGCTCCAGCAGCCGGCAGGATGACAGAGAGCTGGAGGTCTGCAGAGCTGAGGTTTGTCAGATGTGAAGTCAATTACACGGCCACCAGTCTCAGAATGTCACGGGGCCAGGGGCAGATTGGGAGGCAGGAAAATGGCAGAACAAGAGGCAGAAACCCCCAAATCTCACCATGGGAGAGTACAAAGCCTGGGTGGCCCTGGACACGCCCCTGGTTTAGGGGGGAGGGCACCACTTTTTTCCTTTTTATCAGATTCCTTCCGTGACTATTCATCAAGCATATTTATAAGGAACTCACTCTTACTATGTGAGTGAAAGGTTATCTCCTCATCATCTCGTTGCCTCTTACCGGCATTTCTATGAAGTCGGGATTGTGTATTATCGTGATGATAGCTTTCAATATTAAAAATATGCAGACGCGGGGAACATAAAGCTCATTTCGCTATGATGGAGCTTCGCGGAGAGCCGAAGTATTTCTCCTTGCAGTTCCCTGTTATTCCACTCTATATTCTCTCACCCTCTGTCTTCCTGCACCTTCGCCAACTAGCGCAGCTGCATGCCGGTAGCTAGATAATGGCACAAATGGTACAAACGGTACAACAACGACAACAACAAAAAGACTAAATTAAAGAAAATAGAAGGTAATGTAAACGTGAACATTAGATGAATTGTCTAAGGCAAACCATTGAACAGACTGTCAAACTACAGCAGAAAAGTAGGGGAGGTTTGTGGGTGGTAAGAGATTAACCAAAGGACTTGTATGCCTGCATATAAGCACAACCCACAGATGCAAAACACTAGGGACTTGGGGGTAGAGGAGAAGGCAAATGCCAGGGATGGGGGGGGGGTGAGAGGTTAATGGGAGGGGGAAAAGATATATGTACTACTATTTGTAATACCTTAAATAATAAACACACACACACATATATATGCATATATATATGCATCATATCTCAAAAATCTCGTATGTTAGGGCACTCTTATCTCGAGGTACCACTGTGTGTGTGTGTGTGTGTGTGTGTGTGTGTGTGTGTGTGTGTGTGTGTATGCATATATATATATATATGCATATATATAAGGACACAAACAATAAGGTAGTAAAAGCCTGGCAGGGTGGAGGCAGAGTGAAGTGAGTAATGAGGGGAAAAAGGGAGACCTCTGTAATACTCTCAATAATAAAGATTTCTTTTCAAAGAAATAAAAAAAAACATCCTTATTTTAAAGGTGAGATTGAAACCAAAAAAGTTAACCAACCATAAAGATTATACATATGGATATCCATCCTTTGACACGCACCTTTGACTTCAAAAGTCCTACAGTTCCCCAAATACTATCCCACCACTTCCTACAAAAGTCTGCACACAAACAATATCCTCACTTCTCCCCTCATTCCCAACCACTACCACTGCTAATGAGAAGGGTCATCGTGGGGGGGGGGGGGAATTATAAGGGAATTTTGACCACCTCCACAGCCTGAAATCAGTCATTTAAGAAAAAAAAATAATGCATCCCCGTCTCTTGGACTAGCAAATAGCCAGGGGAAGAGGTATGGATTCTGTGAAGCCAGAATGAACCCCAGAAATCATTCCGGGGTGCAAAAAGAGACATACCACACCCCAAGGAGAGTTTTCCTTACAGTTTTGAAGCGTAAACAGACACGCATGGCAAGCAAAGAAAAGTCCAGACCAGACAGCCATGGGCACCACCTAATAATAGCAAGACAGCAGGTCAACATACTGAGAGCCGTGGTGTAACATGCATGACCATGGAACCCTTCACTTGTGCCTTTACACCCCACTGGCTCTTTAACCGCGAGCACATTCAAAGGGCAGAAATCTGGCTTAAAGACTGTTCACAGAATGTCCTTTCCTTTCTCTACTTAAGTGTCTAAAAATGACAAAATTAGCAAAATTATGTAAATAAGAAGCGTTTCTATTATTTCCATGTGTGTTAAGAAGGCAAACAGTTTCTTTCAACACAGGACCTTCTGTAAAGAATGTACAGAGTGCCGAGACCGGTTTGGCTCAGTGGATAGAGCATCGGCTTGCTGACTGAAAGGTCCCAGGTTCGATTCCCGTTGGGGGCATGTACCTTGCTTGCGGGCACATCTCCACAGTGGGGCGTGCAGGAGGCGGCTGATGGATGTCTCTCTCATCGATGTTTCTGACTTTCTATCTATCTCCCTTCCTCTCTGTAAAAAAATCAATAACATATATTAAAAAAAAAAAAGAATGTACAGAGCTAAATGTATCTGATTTTTTTCAGGACAGAGTTGGTGGGGGGGATAGAGCTTGACCATCTTAAACAATTGGAACCAGTTGAGACTCACTAGTTAGATACTGTGGATCAGGCTCAGGGGACCATTAGAACATGTGGACTCTTCCCCATCCTATGCAGAGTCATGAGATAACATGGAATCTTTCTCACATGTAGAAGAAATAAAGTCTCCCAAAACTCAAATAAAAAGGAATGACACATACACGGTGAGACTGCAGGGATCTCCGCTGTAATATGAAAACGCTGACCTTATATTTCCTAAAACCAGAAACCACCATGGTAAAATATCATAGGGAGAATGTTTATATGACATCGTAAGCTATATACTCAGCGGGTAAGCCAGATAGTTTAGAGTAATAATTAAAGAGTTGTACTGAACCCATGCTCATCCATCACCAGGATGTGTTGAGCTCCTGTCTACCTCCGGGTTAGGAGACCAGAGAGAAACAATTCTTAATTAACTTCATCTTCAATACTGTCATCAATGCCAATATTATAAAACTGTACATTCTGTATCAACCAAAGGACTTATTTGCATGCATATGAGGCTAACCAATGGACACAGAAAATAGGGGGATGAGGGCATGAGTGGGGTGGAGGTAACAGGGGAGGCTGACGATTATGTAATACCTTCATCAATAAAGAAATTTAAAAAATAAAATAAAACTGTACATTCTAATAAAGCACACAAAAGGCATAAATAAATCTTTGGAAACTTATCATTGATTGCTTATAAAAATTTAAAAATTGATTTTAAAATGTCATATCAAAGAAAAAGGATTGGCATGATCAGTATTTCCAGGTACTGCCAAGAAAGAAAATAAAAACACCATGTATTTCATCACTCTTTAAATACAGTGGTACCTGGAGATACGAGTGCCCTAACATACGAGATTTTTGAGATACGAGCCATCGAGCGAGTGATTTTTGCTTTGAAATACGAGCAACATTTGAGATAGGAGTCATTGCGCAGATCGGCCAGCTGCACATGACCCACCAGTTTACCTCAACCCGAGCGTCTCATAGTTTCCCACGCCTCAAGATTATGGAACAAATTAAACTCATATCTCGAGGTACCACTGTATTATATTTGGATCATCCAAAATTCCGTGAAGCCGATATTCCTTCATCACAGCTGTGTCCAGGATGCTAATTTGTCTCCACAACCTCCTTTTCTTCCTCTTTCCCTCTTGTCTCCTCTCCTTCCCTCCAGCCCTGTTTATTTATTTTAATAACTTCAATTGTATGTATCACTCCTCAAGCTGAAATATAGGAAGAAATTTCTGGAAATGGTGACAGAGGTGGAGAGAAGAAAAGTGGACAGAAGAGGCCCTACCGTAGTTAAGGATCAGCACCTGTATCAGACCAGTTGCTGGCCACGAGATGGGCTGGCTTTGCTCTAGCAGGAAGTCCAATCTGATTCTCAGGCCTGGTGAATCAACCCCTCGCATAGCTTTCAGAATTTTCATCTTTTTTTAAATATATATTTTATTGATTTTTCACAAAGAGGAAGGGAGAGGGAGAGAGAATTAGAAACATCGATGAGAGAGGAACATCGATCAGCTGCTTCCTGCACACCTGCTACTGGGGATATGCACGCAACCAAGGCACATGCCCTTGACCGGAATCGAACCTGGGACCCTTGAGTCTGTAGGCCAACGCTCTATACACTGAGCCAAACCAGTTAGGCCAAGCCTTCATCTTTTACTTATACACACTAACAAGTTTATAACCTAGGCCTTTAGTTCTTGCACCAGCTACTTGGAATAACATCCTAGCTGGGGATGTTTGCTTTTGTTTTTTACTCTCCGCTCAGCCTACATCACTCCATCTTCCACCTACTGTTGCCAGAAGGATCTATTACCAACCATGACTTTGCATACAAGCTTTCCCACAGGATAAGTGAGTTCCCATAGGATAAAATCCATACCTCCCAGAGCCTTCTGGAAACAATTTCTCACCATATACCAAATACAGGCTGGAGACTATTTGATATTTTCCTCTTTATAACTTTAACTGATCCTTAGAAGAAGTATTGATGCAGTTAGAGTTGCCTAAAGATGTACTCTGGGAAATGTTATAAGTGATTTGGAAACTATTTTACCTATTACCATAATATTATTTTTTAATTTCCTCTCTCATTATTTAAAAGTAAAACATAAACAAGTAACAAGTTATCCCAGCCATGTTGATTGAAATCAAAACATGGCAACCTTTCGAGATGCTATGCATTTGTGCTAGCAGAAGTGACTTAAAAATCAATGAATTAGAGAGAAATTATTCAGGAAACCTTAATGACTTATTATAGCAAAAACACTTAAAAGGAACGCTTCCATTAATGGATGACAATTACTGGAAAGTAAATTTATTATTCAGGAAATCAATTAACTAGTATTTAATTACTTAAAATTAGGATCTCTTGGTAAACATTGGTACACTTTGCTTACAAATATCACTTCTGATTATGGCTCATCAGGAAACAACATGACTAAGTTACGTCATTGAAAGTAATTTGATTTATTTTCCATTTCCACTTACTGCCTCTCTCTGTGAATCGCTGCTGTAAAGAACCCAGAGGCTCCTGGTTCCAAAATAAGGGGAAGTGAAGCGATTTCCCCACAGCATTTCACCAGGTAGATGATCAGGCCCAGTGTGGCCCAGGGGCTGCTTAAGGCTGCAAAGCAAAGTGCAGGCGGCCCTGGTTTTACTGAACCCAACTTGGGTTTGATTCTTGGAGAATAAAAAATGCACAGATGACACAGCAAGAATAATAATTAATTAATAATAATAATAAGCCAAGACCAGTTTGGCTCAGTGGCTAGAGCATCGGCTTGCGGACTGAAAGGTCCCAGGTTTGATTCCGTTCAGGGGCACGTACCTTGGTTGCGGGCACATCCCCAGTAGGGGGCGTGCAGGAGGCAGCTGACTGATGTCTCTCTCTCATTGATGTTTCTGACTTTCTATCCCTCCCCCTTCCTCTCTGTGCAAAATCAATAAAATACATTTTTAAAAGAATAATAATAAATAAGAAGGACTTATTTGCAACTAGTAAGGAGTCTTTGGGAATAATTTCCAAATTAGGGAGCCTCTGTGCTTTTACCCTATCAAATTAATGCATATTTAGGTAGAATTTTTTGTCATGGTGTTATTAATGGTGTGCCTTTTGTGACCCCACTTATCATCAGTGAAAGTAGAGCTGTGGGGGTGCCCCAGGGAAAAGAATTTCCGGAGGCCCCTCGGGAGGATGGGGGATTGTGGAAAGCTTCACTGGTGATGTCAGATTTAAGGAGTTCCTCTCCAAGGTCCCCTCTCCCTCTGTCTTGAAGAAGTCCAAGCTTGTCTTCGGTAGGCCAGAATCAGGCCACTGCCCGGAGTCTCTGCTCCATATTACAGCCCAGCCCAGCGTCCTGCTAACTTAGCTGGTGCTCCCAGCTGCGACCCATAGCATACGGGGTTCGCATGGCCATGGACCATGCAAGTGCTAAGGCCACAGGGTGGGCAGTGAGTGTGGCTCAGGGAGCAAGGGAGAAACAGGGGTGCAAGAGGAACAAGATGTCCAGAGAGTGAGAACTCTTTGTCCCCAGATGGTAACAGGAGCTTAACCAATGAAATCCTCAGGTTTCCAAGTGCTTGCAATGGCTCCACCCCCTTTAAACAATTATCTTGTCCACAAGGGAGACTAAGAGGCAAGCACCTTCCCTAAGTCACAGACTTCACTATTTCTGTGCCCATCTCCCTCTTGGCTCGATCCCTTTCCCGAGAGATCTTCAGAGAATGTATGATGCTGCCCAGATGACCGTGCTTATAATATCTGGCTTCCCCTTGGCCTTCTTCCTGTTATTAATATTAGTAACCAGCTAGGTAAGATGATAATAGGATGCGAGAGGCAGTGTCGGCTGGCACAGGCACGGCAGCAGGTCATGCTTCTTCATGTGTTGCATGTTCAGAAAACAGCATCCACCGTCCTCCCAGAGCAGGGGACTTCACTATTATCAGGAGCTCTTGGTCCCCTGATGCTCCTGATGGGTGCAGAACCGGTTGGAGCTGGTTCTCTCCTGGCTTTTTTCAGTGGCATCTGCAGGTGCTTAGCTGGAAGCCCCAGCTACTCCTGGAATACAGTGGTACCTCGAGATATGAGTTTAATTCATTCTGTAACCTTGAGGCATGGGAAACTAACTATGAGACGCTCAAGTCGTGGTAAACTGATGGGTCGTGTGCAGCAGGCCAATCCGCGCGATTACTTCTATCTCAAATGTTGCTCGTATTTCAAAGCAAAAATCGCTCGTATCTCAAAAATCTCGTATGTTAGGGCACTCGTATCTTGAGGTACCGCTGTATATGTTCACAGGACATTTTCTTTTCCCAAACCAACCACACAGTACCTCCGGGTGGAGAATCCCCAAATTCTGGTTTCCAAGAAGTCCCTTCTCTGTCCACGGTTCCCTCACAGCTCAGAGGACCAAAAGGTGAGAGTATTTGCTTTCCTTTTCCTTTTCTGCAGAGAGGAAGGATCCAGCACTGCTTAGAAAGTCATGGGACTGGAGTCTTTCTCTAAGCTGCTCCAGGCAGGGTGAGTCACTGGCACGCTTGGCTGAGTCCTCCCCCCTCCCCCCCAGCCCACCTCTGCTTCATTTCCCTAGGTATCCTTTTGCCTCATTTTCCGGTGTTTTCTGCGTCGCTATTGGCATAACATCCTATCAGAGCAGTTAATTACCTCCGCGTGGAGTGTGAAGGACAACTTGATTGTCTCCAAGAGCCAGAGGCCATATCGTCCGTCTCTCTGCTCTCACAGAGCAAGTGCCCTACTGCCTCCGCTGCAGAGCGGCTGAGGGGCATCCCTGGGCAATGCGCCGGCACCCGGGTCCCCGCTCCAGGCTTACACGGAGGCCCCCCCAAACCTCCACAGCGCCGCTGTCCTCCCTGGTACAAGGAAA
>PVJN01022707.1:0-32220 GCA_004026805.1 Lasiurus borealis | reverse complement strand
ATTAACAGAGGGTGAGTTCCTAGAGGAGCAAAAATAGTGTCCAAGGAAAGAGTGACAGCATCCAACAGGAGATTGCTATTTCCCCTGAGGGGTAATGGAACAATGATGCTGCCTGCTAAGAGTCAGTAGAGTACAAGTACCAAATACCGCCCCACCATGTACTCACAGTAGATTACAATGCCTAACAGAGTAACTATATACCCCATGGGAATTTAGTGCCAGGTAAAAGACAGTATAGAAAAAGTGCTCTGTAGAAGCACACAGCATAAGCTGTGTGGATTCACAAGTTGGATCTGGACACCCTGAGAAATAATAGGCAGGGATAAAGAAGTGCAAGATGGAGAGGCAGACTTTGCAAGGAGATAGAGATCTTGTATAAATAAGTAGAGGCAAAAGTCAGTTACATTTGAGTTAGCACTGTTAATGTTTCTCAGTTTTTTTACCACCATCATATATCAAAGGATTATTGTAAGAATCAAATTGGCTAATATACATAAAGCATTTAAAACTGTATCTAGCATATAGGAAGTACTATGTAAGTCTTTGTTGTAGATGTTTTACTGCTGTTATAAAATCATGCTGCAGTATATATATATATATATATATATATATATATATATATATATATATATTTAATCAAGGGCTGGACTTCAGTTTTAGTTTTAAGACACCCATGATTTGTTCTCTTAGGTTTTACTCAACATAGATATCTAGGGGCTTAAATATAATCAGCAACTCCAATTTATTTTTACAAATCCCAGAGAAATCTATGACTATGTAAACATGAATAGAACAATGATATCATGCTGATTATACTTTTAAAAATTCCATTAATGGCCTGGCTGGTGTTGTTCAGGGGTTGAGCATCAATCTATCAACCTGGAAATCACAGTTCAATTCCCAACCTGGGGGGTCATGGTTCGATTCCTGGTTAGGGCATATACCCGGGTTGTGTGCTCAATCCCTAGTAGGGGCCATGCAGGAGGCAGCCGATCAGTGATTATCTCTCATCATTGATGTTTCTATCACTCTTCCCTCTCCCTTCCTCTCTGAAATCAATAAAATACATATTTTTAAATTCCATTAATGAATAATTCACTTGCATTTTAGAACTACTGTCCTTTATAGTCAAGTACATGTCACTACAGGTGTCATAATTTTCTCTAAGACTCAATTGTAAGGGTTGCCAACTTAGGTCTTCACCAGCTATTCATTTATTCTTTAGCACTATGCTTACAATTTGAGTAACTGCCATCAAGCATGCATTGGTACCTGGTTTATGTTGAGTTGACAAAGTAGCAAATCTAACTCTAGGCATAAAAAACTTTTATAATTTCTATAATTATTTTTTTTTCAAAATTTTGAATTCACTAACATAAAAGGACATATACAAAAGTAAGGTTAAATCTTAGAGCAAGTCAAAGAAATAAAAACTTTTGGTTCATGAACACTCAATTGTTATCTGTAATTTCTGACTTCCTATGAGAGAGAAGTGAAAAATGACTCTCAGGATACCCTGAATATCTTTCTTAGAATCAAAGCTCTCTGGAGTTCAGTAGCACATGTCAGGTTTACTGTAGTAATTTGGAGCTATAGGACAAGACTCATAAGGAACCTCCTTCAATCTAGAATTATTTCACCTGCAAGATTGACTCTTAGCTACCCATTATAGTGTCTTAAAGAGAGAGACTGCAGCTGTTTTCACCAATGCTCTAAGCTTCCAATCTATGTTTTCTCTCCTTCATGGCAGAGGAGAGCAACAGAAAGAGACAGGCATGTCAAGTTCCAGTTTAATGGCTACCACCATGTTTCCATTTGGTACACATGGATATATAAAGTTGCCATACACTGAAATAGGTAACAGTGGGAGACACTGGATATTTAGGCAAAGATATAAGTTTGCCTTTTGTCTTTCAATATTGCTCAGCACCAAGTACCCAGAAAATTCATGCAGTCGTCTGCTAAACCAGGCCAAGACTCTTTATTAGGCTACCATTCTAGACTATTCCTGACACTTTTCTATTCCCCACATTAACAAGCAGAACTTTCCTATTCTGTGTCCTATTTCCTAAGGAATTTTCATGGTTTATTTCAGAAACAAATCCCAACTAAGGTATTAATCAAGGCCAAATGGTTTCGGATGTTATTCCATCCATCTAACAACAATGTGTTATAATATAAACTTCCAAAGAATCAAGTACCCAAGGGAATTTGGGGTCCTGTGACAAGGTCAAGGAAGGATACATTTTTGTACAGGTGGACATTTTGGTGCCCATCAAATAATAAAATTAAGTCCCTGTTATGAATTTAATAAAACATCAAAAATTAAATATAGACATCCTCCTGCATGAAGCTTTTTTCCAGTTGTCATCAAGTAGAAATGAAGACTGCCTATCTTGAACTCACAAAGAATAATCTTTTAACAAGGAACTTATCATTTTCAAAGTTGTATCCTATTTGTGTATATGTATTCCCCCATGCTGGAAACTGTCTCAACTCATGCAGTTTGTTTCTTCCCTCTCTCCTTCCTTCTCTTCTCTTGCCCTCTTACACATATATACTCCTCCTGCACAGTGCTTTGTAAATAGTTCCTGCTTAGTTAATGGCCATGGAATAAATTAATAGGTTTTCAAAGACAGATTTTAAAGTTTTATTTGCACATGAATGAAGGCATTCTCTCTAACCTATGATTAAAAGGCAACACAAGCAATCAATATGTATTTTCTGATTGTAATCATAGAACCAGCCTATTTTGGCCTTGTCTGATTCTTAATAAGATACTAGTTTTTCAGAGATAACTGAACAAGGGGGCAGATCATGTCGTCAGATGGTGGGATGTCCACTATAGAAAAAAAATCACCCTAGAATAACCTTTCAACATCACTGGGTTAAAAATCCACCAGGGACTATATACTAAACCTCCCTAAATTCAAACACACAAGGCATGAAAACGTGATCCTCTAACACCTGTGCACTAAACTCTCATTGTAATGCAATTTCATAGAATATGTGTAACTTCCCCTGCTTCTTCCTTTTATGTAACCCCAAAACTCTCAGTGAGGGAGGGATATCTGAGCTTTGCCTCCTGTCTCCTTGTTTGATTAGTTTGCAATAAAATCTGGTACCATGGTGTTGGCTTCTATGTACTTTGGGCAGCAGGCCCTTGCTGGGTAACATGATCATAGCCATAATATGTATCTTGCAAAGATTTGTCTAAACCACATTTGCTTTTATTTTTTATTTCTTTAGCAAACTGAAGAAACTACCTTATATGATTTAAAGTTATTGATATTTCATAGAATGCCAAGGTCAAGAGTTAAGATTCTTTACCATGTGACAAAAGACAAATGCATGTCTAGTTTGATAAGAGAATCTTATTAATTTAGACCACAATAATATGAACTTCATAGTCATTTGAAAAAATAGTTTGGTATGCAACATAATAATGTTGACAAAATTTCAGGGAGCATATTTATATTTTTAATCAATGATTTCAAGATTTTAGAAGTCCATCCTTTGCCTATAACAGATATGCAAATAACAGATATGAAAATTTTAGACCATTTGCTGCTCACTAACAACTCCTGTAAGGAATCCTATTAAACTATACTGTTTAATATTTCTAATTTTTATTATTTAATTGTTTTAGTCTTTCTTCCTCCTCAAGAATTCAAGCTTAATGATGGCAAAGTTTTTTCTGTTTTGCTCATTGCAATACTTCCAGCATTTAGAAGCGTGCCAGGCATGTGGCTATTTAATAAATAATTGCCAAATAAGTGAAAGAAAAATATCATTAAGTGTACTTGAAAGTGCTAGGTATCAGTGTTTTAAATATACTTTATTATTCAAAGTTTTAAACTAACGTAATAGTCCTCAAGGTGTTCTAGTCAATGGCACTTATTACTTCTACCTCCAAAGCTTTGCCATTTTTCAAAACATCAACACAGATTAGTAGAGAAATTTTATGTCTTCTACAAAGCTGTATGGATAGAATCACTTTCAGAATTACAATATAAATTATACACATAGGAAGAATTTAATTCCCTTAGTGTGACTGCTCTGTTTTCAACTATTCCAATCAGTTCATTGACCACAATAATAAAAAGTTAATCTACAAAGTAGATATATCACACAGCATGCTGTGTATTGGGGAAGATGTTTTATGCAATGTAAGTTTTTTTTTAAACTTTATTATTGAAAGTATTACATATAACACCCTTTTCCCCCATTGATCCCTTACAGCCACCCATGTACGTGCTCCAGGCTTTCACCACATTATTGTCTGTGTTCAGGGGTTATGCATATATGCATACAAGTTCTTTGGTTGATCTCTTTCTAACTCTATCTTCCCTCTGAGATTGGACAGTCTGTTCCATGCAATGTAAATTTCTTATAAGATTGAATTGCTCATAAAACTTTAAACAATATCTTCTTCCACTTTCTTCCATTTTCCTTCCTATAGTACCTATCACCCACTCTGAGCATTTCTAAAAATTAGTGTTCAATTTTCAAGTAAGAAAATAGGCTAGAAACTTGTTTAGAGGGTATAGTTTTAAAAGAACTAAGCAATTATACTGAATCACCTCTTCAAAAATAGAGAGAGGCTTCAATGTTGAGATCATGTGTTAATGTCCACCAGATCATAAACTTTAATGTTCTTATTGTCATTTGTTTATTGTGCTATTTGATCATTTCTGATACCACTATTATCAACTTTCTGGGCATTAACGCCATTTTGTGACTTGTAAGTAATATAGCAGGGGTAGAAGTAAGTAGCCACTGAGTTGAATGGCTTGGCTTTCACAAATACACCTACTCTTACTGCTGGATTTTGCCTAACCTAACTCTTTCACCCCTTCCTAGGTCAGGATATTTGCAAAAGCCTTGACAAAATAATCTTAAAATGTTTCTCTATGAGCCTTCAAGGAACCAGATCTTTATTACTGAATGCTCCCAGAAATTCACTCCCTACATCTGAGTGTTTTGACAAAAATCATTATCAAAAATATAAAATATGCTGAGAATACTTGAGGCTCTAAAACAGAATCAGATAAGGTCCCTTATACACCCTCTAGTACAGTAACTTTAAAATAGAATATACACTTTCCCCTCAACCAACTTAAAAACATTTTACATAGCAACTAAGTCTGAAACATGAGTGGAGTGGCTCTTGTTGAAGCAAGTGTGGAAGAACATGAAATCCACAGCATGAGTGCTTGTGAGATTAGGCCTCAGCCACCTAGAAAAAGGCCTAAAATCAAGGCAATAAAGGGCCAAGGACTGGCAAAAAAATTAGGGCCATGAGGATTAAGACTTCAGCATAGATAGGTTTTGATAAACGGACTGTTGAATGAGCAGTAGGAGAAGAGATATATCTCCAGAGCCAGACTGTGAATCTAGAGCTGCCAGCTGCCTTCCTATACTGTTACCTTTCAGACCATGTACTCAGACCAACCTTGTTGAACATAATGGTAACTATTTTGCTACAAGTATAGTGACATATTCAGGAATATGGATTGCCTACAAAGATTAGTGGCTATGTAATAGAAAATACCCAGCAGTGTGCTAGATGCTTAAATTAACATGACCCAGAAGACTGGTAATCTGCCTTCCTTCATCTCTAAAGCTGAGTACTAAGGGGTTATCAGTAAGCTGATGTGAGTGCTGAGTTGTCCTTCAGGTGTAAGAATGGGTTTACATATATTCACTCTGAGTCCAATGAACAACTTTTTTCAAGAGGATGCCCAAGATAAGAATATGGTTTGAGACCCTGGAACAGACTTAAACTGCCTAGTCCCCAGTGTGAGCTGAGCCACAATTGTGACCCTCATAGGCTTTTTTGCATATAGTAAATTTGTTCCAATCAAATGAGATAAGTAGCTACAAATTATGCTATGACTAAGACATAGTTTCCTTACATTTGGCAGTCTGACCACAGTGAAAAGGATGCCAGATAACATCATAAAAGACATAAAAGAGAATGATTTTTTAAAAATCAATTAAAAGACAATGAGAAGGAAACAAGTGTATATGAGTGCAATTGTGAGCAAGTATGTATATGTATATGTATATGTGAGAGAGAAGGAAGGAAGGAGAGGGAGAGAGAAAAAGAGGGGGAGAGAGAAAGAGGGAGTAAGGGAGGATGAAGGGAGTAGAGAGAGATAGACATAGATAGTCAGGTTTTGCACAAATTATGATCTGCCTCTGAAAACATGAGAAAATACATTTCTGCTCCTGGCTTTTTGTAGATCTTGATAAGGTCTTTTCCCCTTTGGGGATTCAAGTAACCCAAGTGTAAACTGATGGCTTCTGTCTGAATGGTCTGTGAGGTCTCTTGTAACTGTCATAGTCTCTGGTTCTATAATTCCCTTTGTAACCTGGATTTCAGCTATAAATGCAAAGACCACAGACAGACTGCCTAAGTCTTCTTTTTCTTGTATCTTTTCTTCATTTTCTAATTATATCTTCATTTTCCATTTGTCGTAAAAGTAATTTATGTATACTCCCACCAGGAAATCTCTGCCTCATTTCCTGGCAATAAAGAATAATTTGTTCTAAATTAAAGCCTACAGGAAACCCTGAATCCATTCCCCAAACCTCTTACTTGTAAGGACCTTTCTAGGAGATTGGGGAATTGTCCTAATGAAGTGAAGGACACCATCTATAATACACGCTAGCTATCATCACTGCAGCCTCCAGAACCCTTGTTTAAGGAGTAAGATGAGACCATAAGTTACAGAAGAGGATGTGAGTACAAGAATAATGATTGTGGGGTAACTAGAAGAAAGGAGACAGTACTATCCAAAATCACTACTTGCCTCTTGATCCCAGGACTTCATAGTTATTCCCAAGCAGTGATATACCAAAAATGGTCATGCAGTGAGAAATGTCTACCCAGTTCAGAGAAATATATTATCACTGACTTTTTTCAATTGTAGGTATATGATGATAAAATTCTAATCAACTTTTAATTTCATTGTTGTTTCTAAATTCTCTACAGATAATGTCTATGGGAAGTTGACATGATGAAATGAAATGTAAAGGAAACATCTCTATATTGACAATAACTTGGTTCTAATAATAATGAGACATGGTAGACTGAATAATGGCCTTACAAAGATATCCAGGTTCTAATCCATGTAACCTGTGATTTTTACCTTATATGATAAAAGACATTTTGCAGATATGACTAAGTTAAGGATCTTAAGATAATAATATTATCCTGAATTATTCAGGTGGTCCCTAAATGCCATCACAAACATCCTTGGAAGGGATACAAAGGGAGATACTACCACAGAGAAGAAAAGGTAATATGACTACTAGGGCAGAGATTGTAGTCATGTGGCTACAAACCAAGGAATGGTGACAGCTACTAGAAGCTGGATAAAGCAAGGAAAGAATTCTTCCAAGGAGCTTCCATAAGGAACCAACCATACTGACACTGATTTTAGCACCATAAATCTCATCCCAGACTTCTGACTCTTATAACTCTAAGTGGATAATTTTATGTCAGTTAAGCTACCAACTTTATAGATAATCCTATCTAATAAAAGAGTAATATGCACATTGACCTTCACTTCAACACACAAGATGGCTGCCCTCATGTGGTCAAAGGTGGCTGCCCCCATATGGACACAAGATGGCCAGCAGGGGTGGGCAGTTGGGGGACTAGACCAGCAGGGGAGGGCAATTGTGGGGAACCCAGGCCTGAAGAGGAGGGTATTTGTGGGGGACCCAGTTGCAGAGGGCAGGCCTGCAGGGGAAGGCTATTGGGGGTAACCAGGCCTGCAGGGGAGGAAAGTTGAGGGAACCCAGGCCTGCAGAGGAGGGCAATTGGGGGGACCAGGCCAGCAGAGGAGGGCAGTTGAAGGAGACCAAGACTGTAGGGGAGGGAAGTTGGGGGTGACCAAGCATGCTGGGGAGGACAGTTGGTGGGGACCAGGCCTTAAGGGGAGGGCAGTTGGGGAGGACCCAGGTCTGCAGTGAATCACAGTTGGGGGAACTCGGTCAGCAGGGGAGGGCAGTTAGGGGTGACCAGGCTGGAAGGAGAGTGGAATTGGGGGTGACCCAGGCCTGCAGGGGAGGACAGTTGGGGGCCCAGGCCTGCAGGGGTGGGTAGCTGGAGAACCCAGGCATGCAGGAGAGGGCAGTTAGGAGTGACCAGGCCTGCAGTTGGGGATGACCAGGCTGGAAGAGGAGGGAAGTTGGAGGCAACCAGGCCTGCAGGGGAGAGCAGTTAGGAGTGACCAGGCCTGCAGGGGAGGGCAGTTGGGGAGGCCAAGCATGCATGGGAGGGCAGTTGGGGGGGGGGCAAGCATGCATGGGAGAGTAGTTGGGGGGACCTAGACCTGCAGGGGAGAGCAGTTGGGGGGGAGCAAGGCCAGCAGGGGAGGGAAGTTAAGGGCAACCAGACCTACAGGGGAGGGCAGTGGGGGTGTGTGACCAGGCCGGCAGAGGAAGGCAGTTGGGGCAACTAAGCCTGCCTGGGAGGGCAGTTGGGAGAGGGGGCAACCCTGCATGGGAGGGTAGTTGGGGGGGGGAACCCAGGCCTGCAGGGGAGGGCAGTTAGTGTGGACCCAGGCCAGCAGGGGAGGGCAGTTGGAGAAGACCAAGACTGCAGGGGAAGGCAGTTGAGAGTGACCAGGCATGCAGGGGAGGACAGTTGGTGGAGACCAGGCCTGAAGGGGAGGGCAGTTTGGGGAATTGAGCTGGCAAGGCAGCAGTTAGGCATTGATCAGGCTGGCAGGGGAATGCTTAGGGGCAATAGGCAGGCAGGCAGGCAAGTGGTTGGGAGCCAGCAGTCATGGATTGTGAGAAGGGTCCCAGATTGGAGACAGTGCAGACTGGGCTGAGGAATACACACACATACCTGCATGAATTTCATGCACCAGGCCTCTAGTTTGTCATAGCAGCAATAGAAAGTTAATACAGCATTTCCTGTATGCCAGAAGTTGCATTATATACTTAACAAAAATCATCTCCATTTCATCTGCACATCAACCCTGTGAAATATTATCATACTCATTTCACATAGGAGGAAAGTGAGGCTCTAAGAGATCACTCAACCAATTAGTGGTAGAACATAAATTGGAACTCAGGCATGTCTAACTTCAGAATCTGCAGTAAAAATAACCATAATTTTGAGTATTTACACTATACTAAAACCTATGCTAAGAACCTCACATGTATAATTTCTGTAAATCCAATAATAAAACACTGAGGCTTCAAGTTAAAAAAAAAATTAGTAATTGGGTGACAATGGGATTGGGTGACAACCTGTGACTCAGATCTTATCTCTAAATGGGGCTGAAAATAATATCACCTGCCTTATAAGTGTTTTGTGAAGGTGAAAATATTTAATATTTGCAAAGTGCTTGGACTGTAGTAAGTGCCATACTTTGAAAGTAACCATGATAATACATTCCCTCAGGAATGTGGTCCTGCCTAGTCTGCGAACTCAAGCTAGTTCCTTGACTTGATTCAAGAACTCTCTATGCCTCAGTTTCTCCAAACATAAAATTAGGGCTTTGGAAAATGAGTTCTGTCATTCTATGATTGCATGAGACTCTGATAGTGACTAAGAACTTTGCGGGGGGGGGGGGGGTTACACGGCTGCTGTGCTCCTCAAAAGCTAACACTATTTGTTGTGTGCATACATACACAGTGAGTTTGAGTAACACAGATTAATGAGTGCTCAAGGCAATCAGATCATTCCATGCCACAAGGCAATTTATCTGTAAATGAAAATTTATCTCTGCTATGGCCTTTTAATTACATGCCTTTGCTTCCTAAGATGAGGCAGATCATTAAATTAGCTTTCGAAAAATGTAAAGGCTCTGGTATGTCAAAGCAATGGGCACTATGATACTCAATATTATTTTTAACAATATATTACCCTTTGTCATTTCCTTTTTCTGTCTCCTTATAACTACTGGAAGGAAATGGGTCTAATGTTCATGAATGTCAGGTATCTCATTTAGCATGACAGGAAATTGGTGGGAAAGGAGTAAAAGCTCATGCACTTTAGTGTGAACCAAAGTTTCTCTGGAATCATGTCCCAGGGTAACAAAAAAATATCATAGATTCCCACCTGTGCATGCACTGCTGGGTGCCAGAGGAATGAGGTATGTAGGAAGATAAGCAAAAACCAAGAGTCCAGAGTGGTGATCTTGGAGGGGAAAACCAGTTGCTTCTATTCTCATCATGGCTGAGCCCAAACCTGGTGGTATTTGCCTTTTACCTAAAGAGAACTTTAATTGATTTCAACCTTCTTTTTTGGCAGACTTTCTCAAACTGTTTATATACTATGGTGTCTTATAACCAAATATTATTCACTAACTATTTATGTCCCTCCAAAAAAGATCATATGTTGAAATCCTTCCCCTCAAGTGATGGTATTAGGAGGTGGGTTTTTAGAAGGTTCATGAAGGCAGAACTCTCATGAATGGAATTAATGCCCTTAGAAAGACATCACAGAGATTTCTCATCCCTTGCACTATATGAGGACATAGTAAGATGTCTGTGTGCAAGTCAGGGAGTAGGCCCTCACCAAGAAAGAGACCATGCCGGCACCCTGGTCTTGGACTTTCAGCTTCCAGAACTGTGAGAAATAAATTTATTTTATTATAAGCCACCCAGTCTGTGGCATTCTTTTAAAGAAGCCTGAGCTGATTCAGACACTAGTTTAATACTTTCTAGATATTTTCAGAAAATATGAGAGAAACTTTCTTTACTATCAAACATTTTCTCAGACCTCCACATAATAGCTATAGTACACTATTGATGGTTGAGAAAACCTGGTGACAAACAATAACTGAATTCTAGGACATATGCATTTGAAAAATGCTACATACATGTACAAGTAATATATTTAATCAAGTTCCTGTAACTATTTTGTGAAGTTCTTAAAATAACGTTATGCTTCCACACTCCTGAAGTTGTTGTCAAGTGGGCATTTTGTCTCTTTTTTCCTCCTACTTCTTTGTCCTGATATGGCCACCAAGCCTCCTCCTCAAAGATGGTTGCTATGGGACTAGAATTCAATTGTTTGACAATCAGGCCTACTGTTAGTTTTCTGTTGGTTTATCTAGCATATACTTATGTGCAAACGTTGGGGCAAAATCTACTTGTAAAACACCAAGTCATCCTTTCAACTCTGTTCCAACTATTCCATTTCAGTTCTCTAGATTCTTCTCTGAACCCCAGTTCTTATGCCTCCATATTTTTTATTTTATAGCCAACTTACCTGTTGGGAATAAAGAAAGTGTATCAAGGTGGTCTCGCTGAACAGACACCTATTTAACAGGGTTGAGAGATGGGCGTGAGTTTCACAGACAAGGAAAGGGGTTTGGAAAGCATTCTAAAATGAGGCAAAACTATATAAAATGTTGAACAGTGGTTATCAGAATAGGAGCATGTATTGAACATGGAGATTTCTGGACCCCCGGACCCCCATCTCTAGAGATTCTGACTCAATAAGTCTGGGGTAGGGCCTAAAAATCTGCATGTTCAACAAATGTCCTGTGCAGTTCTGATAGCAATGGTTTATAAGAAGCACACTTTAAGAAACACTGGTCTAGAAACAGGCTTAGTGCATCACATAAAATGTGTTTAAATGTAGAATTGTGTAGAAAAATTCTGTTGATGGTCTAGGGTGATAGTTAGGGGTCATCTGAAGAAATTGGCCATGTCCACATTGAGATATAATATTCACCCCTTGGTATTGCTCAGTAATGGTATGCTGAATAAATCCTGCCTAAAAATAAGCTAGTTACCCCTTTATCTGTCTTTTTAACCTCATAAAAACTGAATTTTTCAAGTATATTATGTGCATTATTTTGTTGTTCTGTATATAACTATAAAGAAGGGGATACTTTTTGTAACCTAACAACCATATGTCAAACATTATGTCACCTCAACTTTTAAGATCGTACTTCATGGTGTTTCAGCCTCGGAGCTCTTGGCACCAGCATAAAGGTAGTTTATGCACATGAAGCAAAATGTACTTGAAAATTGGAAGTGAAGGGGGGGTTAAATTGTTACAGGGTTCCAGGGCAGGAGGAATAGGGAAACTGAGACAGGAAAGTTAAAATAAGGCCCAACAGCGTGGGCTATTTGCAGCCAGCTTGCAACTAACAAGCCATTATCTTCCCCAGCCAAGGAAAGGAGAGCAACCTCCTGAATAAGAGAATGCAGAGAGGGAGGGGTTGATGGAAAAGAGGGGGAAAAGGCTGTTTTACACCCTAAGCAGAGAAGTCAACAGTCCCAAGGTTTTACAAGCTAAAGTTGCCACATGCTTTTCATGAATTCTGGGAAGGCAACAACAGAGTTAAAAAAAAAAAAAAGAGGTGTTAGACCTTGAGAATTTGAGAATTAATCTGTTCCAAAATAGTCTGAAGAGGAATTTTGAAGCCTATAGACAGGATGGTATATAATGCTTCAGACCTCTACCCAACTTGCTCTTTAGATTAGCTGAGAGCTCATCTGTGCTTCATAAACCAGATGCATAAATTTAATTGCTTTGCTTTTTCAATAAAGGTGCACTTTGATTATTTTTCCTTTATTGATTAAGGTATTACAAATATGTCCTTAAACCCCTTTGTCCCCTCATCCCCCCACTCATGCTCTCACCGCCCCCCTACCCCACCCATTCCGGGTGTCTGTATCCATTGGTTATGCTTATATGCATGTATATAAGTCCTTTGGTTGATCTCATCCCCTTAGTCCCGCCCTACCTGCCTTTCCTTTGAGATTGGAGCATCTGATCAATGCTTCTATGTCTCTGGATCTGTTTTTGTTCATCAGTTTATGTTGTTCATTATAATCTATAAATGAGTGAGATCATGTGATATTTATCTTTCTCTGACTGACTTATTTCACTTTGCATAATGCATGCTTTACTTGCTTTAATAAATTGGCTTTTCATAATGCAGTCAAGGTCTCTCATAACTTCATTTCTATAAGAAGACAAGGATAGCCAAAACGGGTTTGGCTCCGTGGATAGAGCATCGGCCTGCGGACTGAAAGGAAAGTACTCCACCACAGTAGCTTTAAAATGGAATAGTCTGATATATCATTATATTTATCAATCATATATCAATAAAAGCAAAATGCAATAATCTGGAGGTATTTTACTGTCTTAAAAGAAATATAATTTTAATGTGATTCATTGGGCTTCTGAATCCTTTTCTGATTTCCACAAAAGAGCATACAAGAAATTTAAGATCCCATTAAGGAAAAAAATCTAAGTAACTGTCTTATGCTTGAATGGCCACTGTCATAAAACCAAAGCAGGCTTAGGCCCACAGCATGCCGGGACTTTGCAAGAACATCCCTTTGGGAATTGGAAAGAAGGTTGGCCTAGTCTGGAAAGACATTGGGGAACTGGTTCCAAAGGTTAGCTTAGGAGAAGGCAGCCTAGTGTCCCAAAGAGTATGGTGGCTTCAATCTTAAATTTGAAAACAATCAATATTGATCTACTATCCAGGAATGTCAGTGACTATATCAGTAAAGATTCCAAGAAGCAATCACTTAAAAGTCATACAGTCAGTGGTTAGGTTCTAATTCAGTGGTTCTCAACCTTTTTTAATGCTGTGACCTTTTAATACAGTTCCTCATGTTGTGGTGACCCCCAATCTTAAAATTATTTTCGTTGCTACTTCATAACTGTAATTTTGCTGTTATAAATCATAATGTAAATATCTGTGTTTTCTGATGTCTTAAGCTCTATAGCAGTGGTTCTCAACTTGTGGGTCGAGACCCACAGGGTGAAAATTGCTAGCCAGGTCACCTAAGACTATCAGAAAACAGATATTTACATTATGATTCATTAACAGTAGCAAAATTACAGTTATGAAATAGCAATGAAAACAATTTTAAGATTGGGGGTCACCACAACATGAGGAACTGTATTAAAAGGTCACAGCATTAAAAAGGGTTGAGAACCACTGTTCTAATTGATTATTCCATATATATCAGGTCCCCAAACCCACAGCTAATCAAAAGGGAATAGTATCTAATCCTCCAAAAAGGTACTAGCAAGAATTTTTAAGCTATTAGAGCCTTAACTGCGTCAATGTTCCTGAGATGATCCTGTCCTAGATGGTGCTAGGTAATGATAATGATAAGATAGGAATCTATGCTGGATATCTGAAACAACTGGCTCCAGATGAGTTAATACAAATAATGGACATAGATTGCATGGTGCTTCGCACAGAATAAGCCCTCAATAAGTGGTAGCTATTACTATAATAATTACTGAGAAATATACAATGCAACTACTTAGTCACCCTTTCTTTCCACTAGGCCAATTTTGAAGGTTGTTTTCCTCAGCCTTTGTTTCTCTCTTGATGTGACTTAATGATCATGTTGGAGTCTATAGTTCACAAGTATACCAGGTATGTATATCAGAAAATGACAATTTCAAATGGTCAGACTAAGACTGAAAAATGCAGTAGTGCACAAAAATTAAGACTATGGGCTCTGAAATCAAACCATCTGGATTAAATTCCAGCTTGTTCATACTGCAGCAAGTTGCTTAACTTATCAATGCCTCTATTTGACCCTCTAAAATATGCATGATAAAAATGTTATTAGATTATTGTAAGAATTAAATTGATATAGTATGTATAAGGTACTTAACACAGAGTAAGCACTCATTAAATGTTCACAATTATGATTATTATTTTCTCTTTCAGATCTGGCTCTGGAAGCATGACTAAATCTACAGTTTTGAATGTCTGTGAGCTCAACAAAAAAAATAGAGCAAGAGCTAATAAGTTAAAATTATAGTGGCCAACAGTGAGTTGGAGTGGCCCCTAGAGTTGGATATATTGAAATTTAAATAGGGTCCTTGAAGCAATCAATGATTTCAATGCAGGTCTCAAATACTTTGACTTATACCAGTAAAAGTGGGTACGATTTGATAGTAATCAAGGAATTTTAACTCCAACTGCCTCACTTCACAGCATGTATAGCTACTTATTCCACCGGGGCATGCATGAGGCCAAAGAGTGCTCTGAACCAAAGGCCAGTAGAAAGTCAGGCCACAGAGACAGCTTATGGATCTCCTCACTCTGTAAGTGTCCAAAGCTGGTTTGTTTAGAAAAGAATTTTTTTTCATTTATGCTAGCAATTTTTCCATTGAAGTGCTTCATTCAACCCTAACCCCACACCCACTAAAAAGGCAATTACATTTATCTTTAAAGAAAAGGAAATTAATGAGTATATACTACAGTGATTAACCAAAATAAATCACCAATCTAGGGAAGAGTGCTGGTTAAGGAGGGACACAGCTCACTTCCAGGTGTGGGCTCCAAATTGTAGCTTTCAGCATCACTAGAAAGGAGTTTATGGAGGAGGGGAAATCACCCTAGTAGACAGATATCAGCACTTCTGTTATGCCTACATAGCCACCGTTATCTCTTAGGGCCGTGGTCTGCAAACTGCGGCTCCCGAGCCACATGAGGCTCTTTGGCCCCTTGAGTGTGGCTCTTCTATAAAATACCATGGCCTGGGTGAGTCTATTTTGAAGAATTGGCACTAGAAGAAGCTTAAGTTTAAAAAATGTGGCTCTCAAAAGAAATTTCAATCAAAGAGTATAATATTTACATTACGGGAGGCAGGAGGGCACATAGGAGCCTGGGCTTTGCAGTTAGACAAACCTAGAAATGAACCTTCTATTACTAACTATATGGCTTGTGCAAGTTGTTTAATTTCAATGAGTTTCAGTTTCTTCATCTGAAAATGGAGGTCAAATTGGTAAACTACCCTACTGGACTGTTATAAAAATTCAATGAGCTCATTGTTTCATTCAATAAATGTTTATGGAATGTCTATTTTATGGCTGTCTGAGATTGTACTAGGTGTTACAGATACATCACAGAAAAAGCTAGAAATGTTTTTATCCTCATGGAACAGTCACAAGGGGAGATAACAGTGTCCTCTCTATGCTATAAATTGACTTCCTGCTTACAGCAGGGTAGTAATGATTAGTGTTTGGATGTGTTTTAGTAAGTAGAAATTAGGCCTCTTACCCACCTTTCATCCAAACAATAATACCTGAGACTTTACAGGGTGGGCAAAGTAGGTTTATACTTGTGAGTACACAAAACAGTTTAATCCTGTATTATTCTTTATTAATTACTAGAGGCCTAGTGCACGAAATTTGTGCACAGAGAGGGGTTTTCCTCAGCTCAGCCTCTACCCTCTACAATCTGGGATCCCTTGAGGGATGTCCTAGTATTTGTCTATAGGATGATTTCCCCTCCTCCACACCAGTGGGATCAGGCCTAAACAGGAAGTCAGACATACCTCTCACAATCCAGGACTGCTGGCTCCCAACTACTTCTGCCTGCCAGCCTGATCACCCCCTAAAAAATCCCCTGCCTGCCTAATTGATACCTAACTGCTCGCCTGCCAGCCTGTTTGCCCCCAACTGCCTTTCCCTACAGGCCTGGTCACTCCTAACTGCCCTTTACTACAGGCCTGGGTCCCCCCAACTGCCCCCAACTTCCCTCTACTGCCCTGGTCACCTCTGTCCTCCCCTGCAGGCTTGATCACCCCAACTTCCCTCCCTTGCAGGCCTGGTCCCTGCCAACTGCCCTCCCCTTCTGGCCATCTTGTGGTGGCCATCTTGTGTCCACATGGGGGCAGTATCTTTTGACCACATGGAGCCAGTCATCTTGTGCGTTGGAGTGATGGTCAATCTGCATATTACTCTTTTATTAGATAAGATAGAGGCCTGGTACGTGGGTGGGGGCCAGCTAGTTTGCCCTGAAGGGTGTCCTGGATCAGGGTGGGTGTCCCCTAGGGGCATGGGGTGGCTTCGTCGAGGGGCCTGTGGTGGTTTGCAGGCCAACCACACCCCCCAGAGACCCAAGTGGAGGCCCTGAGATCTGGGATTTATTTATCTTCTACAATTGAAAGTTTGTAGCCTGGAGCAGAGCCAAGCCTTCTGCTCACACAGCAATTGAAACTTTGTTGCCTTAAGCAGAAGCCTGGGCCCACCAGGGTTTGTGAAAAGCTTGGCTTCCTCCATCGCCAGGGGCAACCCAAGCCTCCCTCCTGCTCTCTCTGTGGCCATGGCCATCTGGGTTAGGTTAATTTGCATACTTTCTCTGATTGGCCAGTAGGCGTGGCTAGCACGCATGGGTTGCAGGTGTAGTGGAAAAACATTCAATTTGCATATTACTCTTTTATTAGATAGGATTGTATTATCTTCCATGCAAACAACTGTAAAGTTACTTTTGCTCTACCCTCCATTTCTGAAAAAATACTCTCTTCATAAGCTGCCTTACTGTTGTGTACTGTCTGCCTGTCAGAACATCCTTGTTGATTTTATTCACTTAATCAGAACTTTATATTGGTGGAAATGAAAATTTTCAAGTGGGACTTAAACACAGTGTTGGGAATGGAAAGTGGATGGAGAAAAAAAGTGGAGGAAAAAAGTAGGAGTAATGTTGGGCTTTTTAGGACATATTAAATATTACATATTTTATATCAAGTGCAATTGAAAGCCTTGAGAGTTGAGGTATTACAAAAAAGATCATTTTTGTGATTTCAAAAGATCCTCTTCACAAAATTTTATAATAAATACTTTCAAATTCACAGAAAATTGAAAGCATTTTCCAGTGAATATCCATATACCAAAGTTTATAATTTATATTTATTAGACTTGCTCTGTCACATATTTATCCATCCATGCATATTTTTATGCATCCAGTCTATTTTATTATTACAGGTATTTCAAAGTAATTTGCAGATATCAATACACTTTGCCCTAAATACTACAATATGCATACATTAACTGAAGTTCAACATTTGATTATTTTTTCCTTCCTCCAAATGATCACTTTTTGAAATCTTACTGTAAAATAGCAGTTGTCTCATAAAGGGGGTTCAAAAAAGCCTATAAATATCCTATATCTTGATCAGGTAAATAGTTACCTGAGTATATACATATATAAAAATTCATGAAGCTAAACACCTGAGATTAATGTAATTTGTATGTAAAATCTCAATTTAAGAAATAAAAAGAAAAAATCTGGCCAAGGTAAAAACACAGTTTAGAAGAGGACAAGTATGTAATAGGTGAGACCATTTAGAAAGTTATTATAATCCACAGAGAAAGTGATAATAGCTTCCAATATGGTGTTGCTTTTGAAAAATGAAAGAAATAGATTTAATACATATTGTAGGGAAAAATTATAAGAATTTGCTGAAGTTCTCAATATGGGGTGAAAATGAATAGTTGCCAGTACCATGCACAGTGATAGGATGCACAGAAGGAAAAGCAGAATAGGATTGAGGTGAGGGAAGCTCTAGGTGACAGAGTCCATTTGTGAAACCTTTTGGATTCAGTTGCCTCTGGAATATACAAATTTCAATGTCAAATTTTCAGTTATATATACATGTCTAGAGCTTAGAAGAGGTCTGTAGTAAAGATAGAAATTTGGGAATCATCAGCACATAGGTAGTATGCAGCAGCCAAGATAATGGATGAGATTAGAGAGAGAATATAGCATGAGAGGAAATAGGACTAGGGATAATTTATGTAAAGCATTTAGCACATACACTGAATATAGTAAGAAATCAATAAATGCTAGCTGTTCATCATCATCATCATCATCATCATCATCATCATCATCATCATCATCATGATTAGGCCTAACATAACAAAAAGGGACAATTTGATGGGTAGGAAAGATATTGATCCTGGTCTTAACTCTAAAAGCTCAAAGATGCAGCTTTTCTTGTTTCCTGTTTCTAAATAACACAAAAAAAACAGTTGCCTGAAGAAGTAGAATATTTTACTTTCTAACCATTTAGCAAACATAATCTAGGCCTAGGCACTACAGATTAAATGTGTAATAAAAACATTTCTATTTAGGAGGCATCCACTACATCTGGTACTCTAAGAACATTACCTCATTTAATGATCACGAAGACTGGCTGCAATAAGTTGGTATAATTATCCCCATTATACTATGATGAAACCAAGAGTCACAAAGGTTAAGTGTTTTGTCCAAGATCAGAAAGCTAGTAAGTAGCAGAAATAGGACTCAAACTCAGATAGTCTGGATCAAGAATACATACTTTTTCTACCATGTTACATTACCCCAAGCAGTTAAAGATGTAACAAGGAGTCACAAAAAACAACTAAAAAAAGTAAGTGCATCTTGTAAGCCAAGTTACAAATAATAACATTAAGAGTATCTAATAATTACAGAGCAGGTACTGGTCTTTCTCCCAGGCACCATTTACATTATTTTACATATATGCATTTAATCCTCACAATAGCCAACATGATAAAGTAAAGATTATTATTGTTCTCTTTTATAGGTAAGGTAACTGAGGCATAGAGAGCTTAAATAACTTGTCCAAGGTCATCTACACTAATAAAAGAGAAAGATGCAAATTGAGCATACTTTTGTGATGCCCAGCAGCCAATCAGGAGTGAGTATGCAAATTAACCCAACAAAGATGATGGGTTAATTTACATACATGGCACTGAGCGGCCAAGGGCCGGATGCTTGCATCATCACCATTGAGAGGATGCAGGCTTTCCGCACCACCCTGCGCTCTGGGCCTCTGGGTAGCATGAGAAGGCAGAAAGCCGGAAAGGCAGCTCCAGCTAGAGCGAAGGTGGTGCCATCATTTAGGGGAAGGAAGGTCCATTCTTGCACAAATCTTCTCATGAGCCTCACTTTGCTGCTCTGCTGACTAATGAGTTTGCTGACCACTGCTCTAGTATATTTCATAATGATGAACCATGGGTTCAAATCCAGTCAGATTCAGAGATCAAAAGAAGAAGAACTGGGGAATAGCACTGAAGGCTTCATGGAGATAGAAGGATTTTATCTATATCCTAAAAGCAAGCAAACAAACAAAAAACAGTAGGATTTACAGAAGCTAGAAAGAAGGCATTCCATTACAAACAACTTGCATGAAGAGCAGCAGCTACCATTAATAGATTCTTTAGAGCAGAATTGAACGGGGCAAAGAAGTGTGAAAGAATCTTCCACATTATCTCCCACACAAAGCTTCCCTCTACAAACTGGACAGTTCATTGATACATATCTGAATTAAATCCCACAGATTCATTCAAATACATTGAAGCCTCAAACCAAAGAATGGTGGAGCTGTAGGCCCTGAGGTTAGTGCAGAGGATCATTTTGGTAAGAGGCTCCTTTCAGAAGCCAGACCATGCCAGGTAAGGTGGTAACAGGATGGTCACAAGCCCACTTAATTTGCTTTTCTTTACATTCTATGTTTTAATGTTTAAAACTACATTTATTTATTTTTTTAAGGTTTCTTCATTTATTTTCTTTATTGATTAAGGTATTACATATGTGTCCTTATCACCCCATTGCCTCCCCCAACCCCCTCTCATGCTCTCACACCCCTCTGTTGTCTGTGATCATTGGTTATGCTTATATGTATACATACAAGCCCTTTGGTTGATTCCTCTCCCTTAGCCCCACCCTCCCTTTCCTTCCCTCTAAGGTTTGACAGTCTGATCAATGACTCTTTGTCTCTGGATCTATTTTTGTTCATCAGTTTTTGTTGGTCATTATATTCCACATATGAGGTGAGATCATGTGATATTTATCTTTCTCTGAATGATTTGTTTCACTTAGCATAATGCACTCCAGGTCCATCCACACAGTTGCAAATGGTAGGAGTTCCATCTTTTTTACAGCTGCATAGTATTCCATTGTGTAAATGTACCACTATTTTTTAATCCACTCATCTGCTGGTGAGCACTTAGGCTGTTTCTAAATCTTATCTATGGTGAATTATGCTGCTATGAACATATGGGTGCATATATCCTTTTTGATTGGTGTTTCTGATTTCTTGGGATATAGTCAAATGGAAGTTCCATTTTTAAATTTTTGAGGAAACTCCATATTGTTCTCCACAGTGGCTGCACCAATCTGCATTTCCACCAGTGCACTAGGGTTTATTTTTCTCCACATCCTCACCAGCACTTGTCATTTGTTGGTTTATTTATTATTGCCATTCTGACAGGTGTGAGATGGTATCTCCTTGTTGTTTTGATTTGTCTCTCTCAGATGATTAGTGACTTTGAGCATATTTTCATGTCTCTCAGCCTTCTGTATGATGTCTTTCAAAAAGTGTCATTCAGGTTCTTTGCCCACTTTTTTTATTGGATTGTTTATCTTCCTTTTCTTAAGTTGTATGAGTTCTCTGAAAATTTTAAAGTTTAAACCCTTATCTGAAATAGCATTGGCAAATATGTTCTCCCATGCAGTGGGCTTTCAAGTGTTTTGTGGATGGTTTCCTTTGCTGTGCAGAAGCTTTTTATTTTGATGTAATCCCATTTGTTTATTTTCTCAACCAGAATTGAACCCAGGACCACAAGCCAAAGCTTTATCCACTGAGCCAAACCGGTCTCAGCCTGTTCCTGTTCTTAAGGAAAATGGTATTAGTTTGTCTATTGAGCATGATGTTGGCTGTAGGTTTGTCATATAAGGCTGTTATTATTTTGAGATATGATCCCTCTATTCCCACTTCCCTGTGAGTTTTTATCAAGAAAGGGTGTTGCATTTTGTCAAATGTTCTTTCTGCATTGATTGATAAGATTATGTGATTTTTGACTCTGAATTTGTTTATGTGATATATCACATTCATTTATTTGTGGATATTATACTATCCTTGCATCCCCAGAATAAATCCCACTTGGTCATGGTGTATGTTCTTCTAATGTAATGCTGGATATGATTTGCTAGAATTTTGCTGAGTATTTTAGCATCTATGTTCATCAAAGATATTGGCCTATAGTTCTATTTTTTTGTGGTGTTTTTGTCTGGTTTTGAAATTAGGCTATTTCTGGATTCATAGAAAGAGGTTGGAAGTGTTCCTTTCTCTTTAATTTTTTTTTGGATAGTCTAAGGAGGATAGGTCATAGTTATTCTTTGCATGTTTAGTATAACTCCCCTATAAAGCCATCTGGACGAAGGTTTTGTTTGCTGTAACACGTTTTATTATTGCTTCAATTTCTTCACTAGTTATTGGCCTATTCAGGTTTTGTTTTTATTTTAACTGATTGAGTTTTGGGAGCTTGTATTTTTCTAAAAATATGTCCATTTTGTCTACATTGTCCAGTTTGATGAAATTTTTTTGCAGCAGTCCATTTAGCATTTCTTACATTGTTGGTTTGGTGATAATAAACTCCCTTGGTCCTTTTTGTCTATGAAGCTCCTGATTTCACCTTCAATTTTGAATGATAACCTTGCTGGATATAGTATTCTTGGATTCAGACCCTATTAACTTTGTATATTTGATACTATTCTCTTCTGGCCTAATGTGTTGCTGTTGAGAAATCAGTTGATAGTTTGATGGGATATCCCTTGTAGGTACCTTTCTGTCTCTCTCTGGAAGCCTTTAAGATTCTTACTTTGTCATTGATGTTTGCCAGTTTAATTTTAATGTGTCTGGGTGTTGGTCTTTTTGGGTTCATCTTGTTTGGGAATCTGTGAGCTTCTTGTACTTGTGTGTTTTTCTTCCCAATGTTAGGGAAGTTTTCTGACATTATTTCTTCAAATAGGTTTTCTATTCCTTGCTCAGTTTCCTCTCTTGCTGGCACCCCTATTATGCAGATGTTGTTTTGTATTGTGTTGTCTCAAAGCTCCCTTAGGCTCTTCTCCTGTTTTATACATTTTTTGTTGTGTTTTTTTTCCAGTTGCTGCTCTGCTTGAGTATTTTTTCCTGCCTTGTATTCTATATCATTGATGCCGTCCTCAGCTTCTTCTAGTCTACTGTTAATGCTTTCTATTGTTTTCTTTATTGTAGCTATGTCATTCTTTATTTCTTCTTGGTTCTTCTTCATTTCCTCTTGGTTCTTACATATGTTGTTGAATTTCTTTTAGTGTCCTTATGAACTGAATTCTTTCTCTGACAAATTGCTTGCCTCCATTTTGTTTACTTCCTTTTCCAGTGATTTTTCCTTTTCTTTTTCATGAGGCTGTTTCTTTGACTCCCTATTTTCACTCCTCTCAGGGTGTCTGGTTTTGTAGCTTACTCTCTACTGTGATGATTAAAGGCACAAAAACAACTTGAAAAGACACAACATAGAGGGTACAAAACATGAATGTATTCATGATACGAATAACCCCAAGTAAAGGTGACCACCAGAGAAAAGAGAATTAGGGGAGAGATAAGAGTGCAAAAATGATATTAAGAAAAGAAAAGAAAGGCAAGAGAGAAAAGAAAAAGAAGAAAAATACAGGGGGAACCATATGTATATGGAGAGAAAACTCCAAAAAACCAACAATTAATCTAAAAAATTCAAACAACAAACACCCAGTAAAGAAGGAGGGGAACTGAATATGAAGAGGCAGAATTATTTCCCCAAAGGTAAGGTCAAGGAATTGAATGAATGAAGAAATGGTCATGATTCAGTTTAGAGGGGGTAGAAAGAGAATGAGTGTATAAGAAAAGTAAACAAAAGACTGAAAAAAGATAAAATAATAATTGAAAAAATTATATATATATATATATATATATATATATATATATATATATATATATTCCCTTTATTTAATCTATCTATGTGTTCATCTATTTTTTTTAAAAGAATTAGAGAAAGCAGATAGGCCTGAGTTGGTGATTGAAACTAATTAAGCTATTAATAGAAGAAGAAAACAAGTGAGGGGACAAAAAATAAAAGCATAAAATAAAAATAAAACTACAGGCAAACAAACAAAAGCAACAAGAAAGAGAAAAAAAAAGAATTGGTTAGTGGGGAAAGAGAAAAGAGAAGTGTACATAAACTTTGAGCAGGGGAGAGGAAATTAGATCTCTAAGTAAGCCAACAGAGACTACTTTAATAGTAATGCCTCAATAAAGCAGATAAAAAGATCAATTTTTAACAGGTAGTAAAAAAAAAGAGAAAAACTAAAGCAGGAACATGAGAAGAGAAACAGGTTGAAAATGAGAAAAAGCAAGGAAAAAAGTGTTGGCCTAAAGGAAACAAAGAAATAGAGTAAAATAATGATTAAAAATAAAAATAGAATATAGAATACCAATTCAAAAATAATTTAAAAATATTATAATAAATATAATAATAATAATAAATGAAGTGAAAAAATTTAGTTTCTTAAGTAAAACATAGCAAATAAAAAAGTGAAGTTCATTTGCTTCAGCAGAGCTTCAATATCCCATGGGAACAGGTTTAAGACCCCTCTCTACTATTCTGCCTGCCATGTCTCAGTTTCCTGTCAGGTAGTTAGCACAATGTTGAAGTCCCCAGCACATATGATATGTTCCTCTGTATCATATGCCACAACCTTGGTTTCAAGCAGGCAGAATCAATCTGCCCACTCTGTTCTTCTGCCTGCTTTCAGTTGGATTTACACAAGCATCTATTTCTGACATGGCCCCTGGATGGTGGTATTTCTGTATTAGTTTCTGAGACTAAATGAGCTCTCAACCCAGTCACTCAGGGATACCTGGGGGTATGTAGAATCTCCCTTTTCCTGCCTCACTCAAGACTGGATGTGGCTGCACTGCTAGGAGGATTCTGGTCCCCAGGAAAAAAATGTCTGTTCAGGAATAGATGGACGGACTATCCCAGAGTTGGCTTCCTGCTCATCTCTCCCTATTCTACTTCCCAGTTTTCACAAAAATCACCTTCCCCTGCAGTCTTGGTGTATTTTTTTAATGGACAGATCCTATGCACTGGGTTTAGCAAATAAAAGCAAGGAAGTTATAAAGACAAAGCAACCAGGCCAACTTGTGTCTTTCTCCCCATTTGCAGGGGTGAGGAAATGGGACAGTAAAAGCTTCCTAGAAGAATGATATCTAGATTAAAATGCTAAAATTTAATAGAAATTAGGAAGAAATGTTTCTTCAATAATGAATTCATAAACTCTAAATTACTTTGCAGGATGATTTTATTAAATGAGCTAATATAAATGGTAACAATAAAATCACTTATTTCATAAACTAAAGAAAAATATAATAAAGACAATGAATGAAAAAATAAAACAACATTGTATGCCCTGGCCAGATAGCCCTGTTGATTAGAGTATCGTCTCAATATGCCAGGGTTTTACGTTTGATCCCTGGTCATGGCACATGCAAAAATCACAAATTAATACATAAATAAGTGTAAATCTATGTTTCTTTTTCTCTCTCCCATCCTCTCTATCTAAATCAATTTTTAAAACCACTGCAAATAACACAAAGGAGAATTAATATTGATAAAAAGTTAGTAAGAAATATATGGTATATAGAATTTTTTAAAAGGTAATAAACAAAGAGTTCAACAGGATTCTAAATAGCACAACATAAAAGACAAATAGACAAAGGAAATTCAATACAAACATATTTGAGGAACATAAAGAATAAAATTATTCTGGCCAGCATGGCTCAGTGGTTGAGTACTGATCTCTGATTCAGGAGGTCATGGTTCAATTCATAGTCAGAGCTCATGTCCAGATTGCGGGCTCAATCTCAAGTTGGAAGTATGCAGGAAGCAACTAATCTATGATTCTCTCTCATCATTGATGTTTCTATCTCTCTCTCCCTCTCCCTGAAATCAATAAAAATATATTTTTTAAAAAGAATAAAATGAAACATGGATTGTAAAATATTTAAATCTCCACAGAAATAAACAAAAACCCAAATGTAGAGATTGAGAAAAACAACACTAAAACCCTAGAAAAATTGATACAGAACAATTAACACTTAAACATGTCTCAATAAAGTAACTGGATTTTAAAAATAAAGACTCTTTTAAGCATGTAGACCAAAAAAATGATAAAGTCACCATAAGGGAAATTATCAGTCTGGCTGAGATGTCTCTAGTGCAATAAGTTTCAAACTTTTTCATATTATGGCACATATAAAGTAATTACTAAAATTATGAAGCACAGCCAAAAAGTATTTTTTGCAGATCTAACAAAAATGTATAATTTTTATTCACTTATACTGGATAGCTATTGTTGTTTTGACTCTTGCCATGTTTTATATCTGTCAATCTAAAGAAAAAGAGGTCAGTGCCCTGACTAAATAATTACACAATGCATGTTTTAAAAATTCTTGTGGCACACCAGTGTGTCATGGCATGCAGATTGAAAATTGCTGTTCTAGTGCAATATTTAATACTAAAGGAAAGTGAAGAAATGCTGCCCATACAATCATCAGAAAAAGACAAATATAAACCATATTGTGCTACATAGTATTTCATGAATAAAAGCAAAAAATACTTTGGATCATATAAGGATTTAGAGAACATTATTGCAATGAGCACATCTTGGGAAAAAATGCTGGAGAACAAAGGACAGCCTATTCAAAAGGTGGATGTAGACTCTGGCAAGAGGGATTAGCATTGAGCATAGAAACCATTTAACTATAGGACTAAGACTAAAATAACCCTGGAGATTATTGTTGCAGAATCTAATATAAATCTTACAAATGAAAATGAAAAAAATATATAACTAAAACATAAAAATAGGCAGGGAGAGAGAAGGTAGAACTTAATGTAGGTATATTGATTTCTTCTTATTTTAACTATCCCCAGATTAAAGGATATCATTTAAGGCAGAGAAATAAAGTCAAATTTGTGGGCACATTTAAAAGTATAAGCCTGGTAAAATAAACAAAGAAAAATATAACTATAATTGGGAGAGGGAAGGGTAGGTTGGGAGGAAAAAGAAGTAGGAATAAAATAATATTGATTTATTTGGCCTTTGCTCATGCAGAGTCAATAGATCCCATGTTTAAAATTGGAGGATTAAATCTGAAGAAGCAGAGAGTATGAACTTTACAAACTATTGGCAGGAATGATAGCTCTCTCTTTCTTCCTCAATGCATATGCACGCACACACACACACACACACACACACACACACACACACACACACAATGTTTTAAAAACACTGTGTGAGGAGATTATACAGCAAGTCCATTTTACTCAGTTTTTTATGTCTGTAGCCATGATAATGATCCTTAGTAAAACTCTGAGACTAAACTATAAGAATGTTCACATAGTTACTGAAGAGAGATGTTAATTCTATGATTCCAAGGCAATGGAATCAACAAGAACTAGGCTGTTAGAATGTTTGAAATACACATACAGATTCATAGTATCCACCTGGTACTTGGCTTTGGGTCCACACTATGGCAGGTCACATGTCAATTACATCTCGATTTTTTTTTAAAAAGAAGAGAGAGTGAATTTTCACCAATTTTTGGATTCAACCAGAATAGAAATAAACCCCAAGCTATCTATTAACTCTAACTATTCTCCCAATAACATCACCAATATCACATCTGAATATACCAAAATATATACTGCTTTTGCTTTCTTTTTCAAAAATAATGCTTAACCACCGAGGTTTTTCTACAAATCTATCTTGGTTACATAATTTATATACACCTAAAAAATATGTAGGATCCATATGGTGGCAGAGTAGTTGAAAGTTATACTCGTCTCCTCCCAGAACCAAACTAGAATTAAAACTAAAATATAGAACAATCAATCTGAATAATCAACAGAAGACTAACAACAGAATACATATAACAAAGAATTTACAGAAGAAGCCATATCAAAACTGGCAGGAAGGACAGAAACTCTGATCCAGATCACATGGGAAGCAGTTTAGAATCCAGAGAAAAATCTTAGCTGCAAATGTCTCCCCTAAATGACTCCTTAGCCAGGGGTCTCAATCCCACATGGAGCTCCCTATCCCAGAGCACCAGAGACATAAAGAGGAGCCCACATAATATATAGCTGTGAAAACCAGTGGTAATTCCATCAACCAGGCAGAAATGAGAGTCTGTTAAAAACTCAGGTGCCTTCTTAAAGAGCCAACACACAAACTCTTTGTGGGCATTTACACTGGGCTCCATCAGAGGTACATTAGGTGAAAGCAGACTATAGTCACACAGAAAGAGATTGGGATATGTGGCTATGAGAAGAGGGCTAGAGAAATAACCACCAGGGTCCCTGTAGTGAGCTTTCAGGCAAATGGAAATGAAAATAAAAGTTGGGATAGCAATACTTATATTTGACAAATTAAATTTCAAAGGGAAGGACATAAAAATTGATAAGGAAGGCCACTTCATAATACTAAATGGAGCAACTCAACAAGAAGAAATAACTCTGGCAAACCTATACACACCCAATACAGGAGCACCCAAATACATTAAAAAAAAACAAAAAACACAACTTCTGGAGGATCTCAAGGGAGAGATTGACAGCAATACTACCATAGTAGGGGACCTTCATACCCCACTATCACTACTGGACAAATCCTCTAAACAAAAAATCAGCAAAGAAACATCAATCCTAAATGACTCACTAGACCAGATGGAATTAATTAACATCTTCAGAACATTTCACCACAAAGCCACAGAATATACATTCTTCTCAAGTGCACATGGGGAATGTTCAAAGATAGACCATATATTGGGTCACAGGCAAAGTCTCTTCAAATTCAAAAAGATGCAAATCATATCAAGCAACTTCTCAGATCACAAAGACATAAAATTGGACATCAACTACAATAAAAATAATCCAAAAAAATCAAATACATTGAGACTAAATAATATGCTATTAAACAGTGACTGGTTTACCAGAGAGATCAAAGAAGAAATAAAAAAAAAAAAACATCATGGCAACAAATCACAACAAAAACACAACAATCCAATATCTATGGACACAGCAAAAGCAGTCTTGAGAGGGAAATCTATACCACTACAAGCCTTCTGCAAAAAAACAAGAAACAATGGTAGCGAATTAGCTAACCCTACAACTAAAAGAGTTAGAAAGAGAACAACAGAAAAGCCCAGTGTAAGCAGAAGGAAGGAAATAATAAACATCAGAGTGGAAATAAAAGACATAGAGACAAAAAAAAAATACAAGAGATCAACAAAACCAAGACCTGGAACTTTGAAAAGATAAACAAGATTGATGAACCTCTAGCCTGGCTCACCAAGAAGCAAAGGGAGAGGACCAAAATAAACAAAATCAGAAATGAAAGAGGAGAAATAAAAACAAACGCCACCAAAATACAGAGAATTGTTAAAAAAAAATATTATAAACAACTCTATTCCAACAAACTGAACAACCTGGAGGAAATGGACACATACCTAGAAAAATACAACCTTCCAAAACTCAGGAAGAATCCAAATATCTCAATAAGCCAATAACTATGGAAGAAATTGAAGCAGTCATCAAAAAGCTTCCAGCAAACAAAAGTCTGGGGCCAAATATCTTCAAAGGGGAGTTTTACCAAACATTCAAGGAAGAATTAAAACCTATTATCCTTAGACAATTCAAAAAAAAATTAAGAGGAAGGAACACTTCCAAGCTCATTCTATGAAGCCAGCATCATCCTAATAACAAAGCCAGATAAAGTCAACACAATAAAAAAAATTATAGGCCAATATCCCTCATGAACATAGATGCCAAAATCTTCAACAAAATTCTAGCAAATCAGATTCAGCAGTACATCAGGAAGATCACACACCATGACCATGTAGGATTTATCCCAGGGATGCAAGGATGGTACGCTATCCACAAGTCAATAAATGTGACATATCATATAAACAAAATGAGAGATAAAAATCACAAAGTCATATCAATTGATGCAGAAAAAGCATTTGGCAAAATCCAACACCCATTCTGATTTAAAAAAAAATCTCAGCAAGGTGGGAATAGAAGGATCATACCTCAACATAATTAAAGCCATGTATGAAAAACCCACAGGCAGCATCATACTCAATGGGCTAAAACTAAAACCATTTCCCCTAAGAACAGGAACAAGACAGGGATGCCCACTCTCTCTACTCCTGTTTAACATAGTACTAGAAGTACTAGCTATTGCAATCTGACAAAAAGAAATAAAAGGCATCCAAATTAAAAAGAAGAAAAAACTGTTCTTATTTACAGATGACATGGTATTGTACCTAAAAAAAAATCTAAAGATTCCATCAAAAAACTATTAGACTTGATAAGTGAATTCAGCAATATAGCAGGATACCACATTAATGCCAAGAAATCTATGGCATTTCTATACACCAATAGTGAACTTATAAAAAGAGAAACTAAAAAAGCAATTCCATTTACAATTGCACCAAAAATATTAACATACCTAAGTTAAACTTAACTAAGGAGGTTCTAAACATGGAAAACTACAGGACACTGAAAAAAAGAGATAGAGGAAGACATAAATAGATGGAAGTACATACCATGTTCATGAATTGGTAGAATCAATATCATTAAAATGTCTAGATTCATTCCCCATTAAAATAACAATGGCATATTTCAAAGACCTAGAAAGAACTCTACAAAAATTCATCTGGAATGAAAAGATCCCAAATAGTCACAGTAATCCTGAGAAAGAAAAACAATGTAGGAGGGATCTCAATACAAGATTTCAAGCTGTATTGCAAAGTCACTGTTCTCAAAACATCCTGGTACTGGAATAAGAACAGACATACAGACCAATGGAATAGAATAGAGAATCCAGATATTGACTCAATCCAGTATGCACAATTAATATTTGACAAAGGAGGCATGAACATACAATGGAGTCAAGAAAGTCTCTTCAATAAATGGTGTTGGGAAAAGTGGAAAGATACATGCAAAAAAATAAAACTAGCCCACCTACTTAAACTATACACAAAAATAAAATCAAAATGGATAAAGGACTTAAACATAAGACAGGAAACTATAAAAATACTAGAGGAATCCACAGGCAGTACAATCTCAGACATATGCCAAAGCAATTTCTTCACCAATACAGCTCCTAGGGCAATAAAAACTAAAGAGAAAATAAACAAATCAGCCTACATCAAAATAAAAACTTTTTCACAGCAAAGGAAACCATCAACAAAATAACAAGAAAGCCCACTATATGGGAGAACATTTTTGCAAATGTTATCACTGATAAAGTTTTAATCTCCAACATTTACAGGGAACTCATACAACTCAATAAAATGAAAATTATGATCCAATAAAAAGAATGAGCAAGGGACCTAAATAGATACTTTTCAAAAGAAGACAGAAGGAAGGCCAAGAGACATATGAAAACATGCTCAAAGTCACTAATTATATGAGAGATGCAAGTCAAAATGGCAATGCAGTATCATCACACATCTGTCATAATGGCAATAATCAACAAATCAAAAAAAAAAAAAAAAACAAGGGCTGGCAAGGATGTGGAGAAAAAGGAACCCTCGTGCACTGCTGGTGGGAATGCAGACTGGTCCAGCCATTGTGGAGAATAGTAAGAAGTTTCCTCAAGAAACTAACAATGGAACTCACATTTGACCAAGTAATCCCACTCTTAGGAATATATCCCAAGGAACCAGAAACATCAATAAGAAATAATTTATGCACCCCTATGTTCATAATAGCACAATTCACCATAGCTAAGATTTGGAAACAGCTTAAACACCCATCAGCAGATGAGTGGATTAGAAAACCTTGGTACATCTACACAATGGAATACTACCCTGCTATAAATAAGAAGGAATTATTACCATTTGCAGCAGCATGGATGGAACTGGAGAGCATTATGCTAAGTGAAATAAGCCAGGCAACAAAAGAAAAATACCACATGATCTCACTCATTTACAGAAAATAAAGAACCTTATAACCTGATGAACAAAAAGATACGGAGGCAGTAAAGCATCGAACAGACTCAAATTACAGCAGGAAGGCTGGGGAGTGTTGGGAAGAGGGAAAAATCAACTGAAGGACTTGTATGAATGAATATAAGTACAACTAATGGTCATAAGACACTGGGGTGGTGGGATGAGGGCATGCAAGAGGGGGTAGGTGAAAGTGTAGTAAGGTCAATGGGGAAAAAAGGAAATATATGTACTACTATATGTAATACTTTAAAAATAAAATAAAATTATAAAAAATTCTATCACATCCACAAGGGACACACTAAGAGGCAGACTCAATGAGCACAAATCCTCACTGAAGCAAGTCCTGCTCCATAGGGTTGGCTCCCACACAGCAGATCTCCTGCTGTCATAACAGTTTGTCCTCACAGCCAATTGGCCTAGAGGTCAATTCCTCCCAGTGACACCAACAGCAATCAAAGATCAATGAAAGCAGGACAATACACACAGCCCACATGGGGGTTCACCTAGAACACAGCTCATGTGACTGGAGATACTGAGCCACTGTGCCCTAGAGGACACCTACTCTACAAGGGCACTCCACCAGTCTGT
>PVJN01022706.1:0-33084 GCA_004026805.1 Lasiurus borealis | reverse complement strand
GGTTCATGACGGACGCGTTGCTGGCCACGTAGTCGATGGACAGCCACAGGTCGCAGGCCACGTTGCCCATGGCCCAGCGGTTCATGATGATGTAGGCGGTGAAGAGGTTCATGGAAATGACCCCGATGATCAGGTCGGCGCAGGCCAGGCTCAGGAGGAAGTAGTTGTTGACCGTCTTCAGCTGCTTGTTGACCTTGAACGCCACGATCACCAGGATGTTGCCGATGATGGTCACCAGGGCCACCACGCCCGTGAGGACGGCGATCAGGACCACCTGCCAGACGGTGTGGCCCCCCAGGGGGTCGCCGAGGGTGCCATTGGCCGGAGAGGCGTTCCCCGCGGCCTGGGAGACGTTGTAGCTGCCGGAGTCTGCGGCGGCGGCGGCCGCGGTGCCCGGGGGCAGCCCTGCGCCCGGGGACCCGGGCACCCAGAGCGAGCTGAGGTTTGGCAACAACGGCAGCGTCGTGTCGTTATCGTGCCAGTTCATCGTGACGCTCGGACATAGTCTGGGGAGAAAAGAGAGAGAGGGAGACAGAGTTATCGCTTCGTAAGGAGCACGGAGCGTCCTAAAATTCCGGGGTTCAAGGCGAGGCTTAAATGAAATAACGACGAATGCAGGCCGAAAGCTTCCTGCTTAAGGCATTTTTTTTTTTAATATTTTATTGATTTTTCAGAGAGGAAGGGAGAGGGATAGAGAGACAGAAACATTGATGGGAGAGAAACATCCATCAGCCGCCTCCTGCACACCTCCTACTGAGGATGTGCCTGCAGCCAAGGTACACGCTCTTGACCAGAATCGAACCTGGGACCCTTCAGTCTGTAGGCCAACGCTCTATCCACTGAGCCACACTGGTCAGGGCTAAATATTCTTTATTGTTTAAAGTATTACATCTGTCTGCTTTCCCTCTATTGACCTCTCCCCAGTCATTCCCAGCCCCCAGCACATGCCCTCACACCCCTACCGTCTGTTGTCCATGGTTATGCTCATATGCATGCGTACAGTCCTTTGGTTGATCTTTCAACCCCCCTCCCCCCACCCTCCCCTGCCTTCCCTCTGAGGTTGGATGGTCTGTTTGTGATGCTTCTATGTCTCTGGCTCTATTTTATATATTTTATTGATTTTTTACAGCGAGGAAGGGAGAGGGATAGACAGTTAAAACATCGATGAGAGAGAGACATCGACCAGCCGCCTCCTGCACGCCCCCCACTGGGGATGTGCCTGAAACCAAGATACATGCCCTTGACCGGAATTGAACCTGGGACCTTTCAGTCTGCAGGCCGACGCTCTATCCACTGAACCACACCAGTTTCGGCTCTGGCTCTATTTTAATTCATCCGTTTACTTTGTTCCTTCTATTCCACAAATGAGTGAGATCATGTGACACGTGTCTTTCTCTGACTGGCTTATTTCGCTTAGCACAATGCCCTCCAGGCCCATCCACGCTGCTGCCGATGGTTGAGAGTGACAGGGACTTGTTTTGGGGTTTCTCTTCGAACTGCAATCTTTGACAAGGGATCTTCCGATTCATCACTACCCCGAAGAGCTAGCCAACACGAGTTAACGTCGGGCAGAGCAAGACCAGAGCCCGCCGCTAGGTGGCGGAGCAGACCCGGAGAACAGCCGACCCGCAGGCAGGTGCCAGCAGTCCCCGGCCGGTGATGGGGTTCTGGGCTGAGTTCAGCCATGCCCTCCGTCCGTCCGTCCGGTCAACACACCCTCCGCAGGCTCCTGTGCCCTGCAAGGGAGTAAGCTGCGTTCGGACTCGCCTAGCCAGGATCTGACTTGTCCGCTCTGGCTGCTCGGGCCAAGCTGCCAGGAGGGCAGACGTGCCCTAATATGGTCCCGCGGCTCATGTTGCGAGAACATTCCAGGTCGCCAGCACCGGAACAGCATTCCCTTGACAAAGGAGAGGCCTGCTGGGAAAGTGCCCCCCTGCCTCCTTCCACGGCGCGATTCCACTTGGCCACCAAGGGAAGGGCGCCTTGGAACATGCCAGTGGCTGCGGACCCAGCACGCCTTCTCGCGGGCACACAAGCCAGCAGGCCTCCTGGTTACTCTGTGTCCACACCATGAAGAATAAACCCTTGGGTTATCAGAATTTCTAGAGACGGGGCAATGCCTGCAAGTAAAAACGCGTGCAAAGCCGTTCATTTTCTTTTCTTTTTCTTTTTTAAAATATATTTTGTTGATTTTTTACAGAGAGGAAGGGAGAGAGGTAAAGAAACATTGATGAGAGAGAGACATCAATCAGCAGCCTCCTGCACACCCCACACTGGGGATGTGCACGCACCCAAGGTACATGCCCTTGACCGGAATCAAACCTGGGGCCTTTCAGTCCACAGACGGACCTCTAGCCACTGAGCCACACTGGTTTCCGCAAAGCTGTTCTTCTTTTTTTTTTTTTAAATATATTTTATTGATTTTTTACAGAGAGGAAGGGAGAGGGATAGAAAGTCAGAAACATCGATGAGAGAGAGACATCAATCAGCAGCCTCCTGCACGCCCCACAGTGGAGATGTGCCCATACCCAAGGTACATGCCCTTGACCGGAATCGAACCTGGGGCCTTTCAGTCTGCAGGCTTACGCTCTATCCACTGAGCCAAACCGGTCTCGGCAAAGCTGTTCTTTTTCAACAGCCACGAGACACCCTGCCCTGAAGGGGAAACTAGGGTCTGTGCCTCTGAACAGATCCTGCTGCTGCATCAAAACGGAAGGTTGAGCTGTTGGGTTTGCAACGCTCTGAAAATTTAGAAACCTGTGCTTTGGGGTAGAGGATCATCAATGCTTCATTGAAAATGCTGTCATGTGATCTCACTTATATGCGGACTCCGACGGACAAAATAAACTGAAGAGAGGCGGGGAAGCACAGGATGGGGTGGGAGAGTCGGTAAGGAGGACTTCTCCGAAAGGTTGGGGCCTTGCCCAAGGCGGCAGCCCCTACCTTGACTTTTTCCAACTCCGATCCCTCTGGTGTTTTACTAAAATCTCCATGTTTCGTCTTTGAAGACCTGACCTTGTAGAAGCACGTGCTGACACTCTATCCACAGAGCCAAAGTCGCTAGGGCAATAGAGTTATTATTATTTTTTTAGAGGTTATGCCAAATATTAAAAAGGGAGCAGATACACTGCAATAAGAAAGCCAGGCTTGCCGAAACCGGTTTGGCTCAGTGGATAGAGCGTTGGCCTGCGGACTGGGGGGTCCCAGGTTCGATTCCGGTCAAGGGCATGTACATTGGTGGCGGGCACATCCCCAGTGTGGGGCGTGCAGGAGGCGGCTGATCGATTTCTCTCTCTCGTCGATGTTTCTAACTTTCTATCCCTCTCCCTTCCTCTCTGAAAAATCAATAATAATAATAATAAAAAAAAGCCAGGCTTCCTGAGCTGAAGAGACCAGTGACACTGATTGCTAATACTAATAAAAGCAGCCACCATTTAATGGCATCTTCCAGAGACCTTCGCCCACAGCCACGCTCTTATTTCTTGTAAAACCTTATGAAGCAAGTGCCATTACTGTCTCGTTATTTATTAGAAGAGGCAACGAGAGAACGAGAGTTTAATCAACAAAACCACACAACCGATAAAAGAGAAGCAGCATCTTTGGAATCAAGATCAAGCTACTGCCATAGAATAGGGGGCCCGTGTTAAAATATGTCAATAGGGCCAAGACCGGTTTGGGTCAGTGGGTAGAGCATTGGCCTGCGGACTAAAGGGTCCCAGGTTCGATTCCGGTTTGGGGCATGTACCTTGCTTGTGGGCACATCTCCACTGGGGGGCGTGCAGGAGGCAGCTGAGCGATGTCTCTCTCTCATCAATGTTTCTGACTTTCTATCTCTCTCTCTTCCTCTCTGTAAAAAATCAATAAAATATATTTAAAAAAATATGTCAATAGGATCTCTGTATTTTTTAAAAAAATATTTTATTGATTTTTCACAATAAATAAAATTTATTTGAGAGGAAGGGAGCTAGAAACATCGATCACCTGCCTCCTGCACCCCCTACCCCATTGGGAATGTGCCCACACCAAGGTACATGCCTTTGACCAGAATCGAACCTGGGACCCTTAAGTCTGCAGGCTGAAGCTCTATCCACTGAGCAAAACCAGTTTCGGCAGGATCTCTGTATTTTGCTGCACAATAAATACCCACATCTTATTTCTTTTATTTTTTTAAATTTAATTTATTTTATTTTAAAATATATTTTACTGATTTTTTTACAGAGAGGAAGAGAGAGAGATAGAGAGCCAGAAACATCGATAAGAGACATTGATCAGCTGCCTCCTGCATGACCCCTACTGGGGATGTGCCCGCAACCAAGGTACATGCCTTTGACCAGAATCGAACCTGGGACCCCTCAGTCCGTAGGCTGACGCTCTATCCACTGAGTCAAACCGGTTTTGGCATACCCACACCTTATTTCTTGTAAAAATTAAAAAAAATTATAAGATCATTTCACACGACAACTTTTCTTGTTTTCAGAGAGAGGAAGTAGCAAGCCCCATGCGGTCAGGATTTCACATCTGCTCCATGACGGAGCTCCCGGGCGGTCACTGTCCCTAAAATAGGAAGTGTCTCCAGATGGAAGAAGGGAGCTGCTGGTCTCATCTCCGTGTTACAATGACGTTTGAGTCACCACCCGGCACCGAGCCTCCCGGGACGGCGGAGTCAGTCAGCGAAATCAGAATGGCATTCAGCTTTTCGCCTCCATTGATGTGTTGGCTTTGCTAAAAACAGCCCAGATTTCGCCCGAACTGTACACTAAGCAAATATGACTGCACGGCACATAGGAAACAGATGTTGATTATAAAAAAAAAAAAACACCCCCCAAACCACCCACTTAGCCATCATCACTTTTTTATATAATCAGCTGAAGCTAGCATCCAATCTCTCTTCTCAAAACTGTTTAACTGAGCCTCGAAGTTTCCACGGTGAGAAGCGAATGCTCTATGGTGGAAGCTCTGGACTCTAGCAATGCCGTGGCGAGATTCCTGGTAGACGATAGAGTTACAGTGGTACCTCGAGATACGAGTGCCCTAACATATGAGATTTTTTTGAGATACGAGCCGTCGAGCGAGCGATTTTTGCTTTGAAATACGAGCAACATTTGAGATGGGAGTCATCGTGAGGATCGGCTGGCTGCACACGACCCACCTGTTTACCTCGACTCGAGCGTCTCATAGTTTGCCACGCCTCAAGGTTACGGAACGAATTAAACTCGTATCTTGAGGTACCACTGTATTTTCAAGCTTATAGGACCATGAGTGCTCAGAACTGCATTTCTTTAAAAAAAAAATATATATATATATGTATAAGTTATCGATTTTCCACATAGAGGAAGGGAGAGGGATAGAGAGTTAGAAACATCGATGAGAGAGAAACATCAATCAGTTGCCTCTAGCACACCCCGTACTGGGGATGTGCCTGCCACCAAGGTACATGCCCTTGACCGGAATCGAACCTGGGACCTTTCAGTCCATAGGCCGATGCTCTATCCACTGAGCCAAACTGGTTGTGGCCAGAACTGCATTTCTGCCGGAGCTCTGGACACGTGACACTTTCATACCATTATTTCCTGGCTCCTTCTACCTATTCTCCATGAGTGTTCAGAACTGCATTTCTGCCCGAGCTCTGGACACGTGACATGTTCATAGTTATAGTTCCTATTCTCCATGGTATTTGTTTCTTAGACATAAACAGGAGATCTTGAGACTCCCTCGCTGAGATAAATGCTTAATATTCATGTGGAAGAGAATTTCATGTACTATAATGCATACAATGTATTATGTAATATTAATATATTGATGTACATGCTTAATATTCATGTGGTAGAAAATTTTATGCACGATAAAACATACTTCTGGATGAAGAGTCTCTTTTCAAGTTGGAGAAATACAGCTCTGTAAAAAAATCAACAAAATATATATTTAAAAAAAAATAAAATAAATTAAAAAACATATAAGACCAGAGCCTGTACCGATGGCTTTCTGGGTGTGGGCATCCGTTAGTTTCCTTGGAAAAATAGAGGGAATACGTTATGAGGCTAAAGTGTCAAAATGTGTACAGACCAGCAGCCAGTGAATTGCCTGCAGCCAGTAAATTGCCATGTTTTTTTTTTACACATTTTTGAAGAATCATTAAAATCATATAAAAACACCTGCAGCACCAAGATGTTAAAAATAAATATCAATAATACTTCTGGGGTATTTTTCATCATCTTGTCCATTGGAGCATTAGATGAGCATCTTTTCCTTCTGTAACAGGGAGGTGATTAGTTTGACTGAATTTAGATGGAGTTTATTGGATTTTTATTGGGTTTATAACAACCAAAAAAAGATAATCTAGTTGGAGTAACTTTTCCTTTATGGCTAGCTTAAATGTTCGGGTCTCCAATAGTGAATCCTACAGCAGTCCCTAGAATATGATTTTTGTTGCTGGCCTTTCAAGAAAGAGCATTTTTCTGCCGGGACCGGTTTGTCTCAGTGGATAGAGCGTCGGTCTGCAGACTGAAGGGTCCCGGGTTAGATTCCGGTCAAGGGCATGCACCTTGGTTGCAGGCACATCCCCAGTGGGGAGTGTGCAGGAGGCAGCTGATGGATGTTTCCAGCTCTCTGTCCCTCTCCCTCCCTCTCTGTGAAAAAGCAATAAAATATATTAAAAAAAAAAAAAAAAAGGAAAGAGCATTTTCTAAAATTTACTTCTGAGATGACACGAACACCGCCATGGGTGTCGGAAAGAAAATGAACAAGGAGACAGAGCACACCTCTTCTAGAAACCAGGAGCCCAGGCCCAGAAAATGTCTCTTAAATAACAGCGTTTAAAAATGTTACGATAGCGACTTTAAAAAACGCTGAACCCGAGACACATCTATCAAGGTACAATTTCTCCCTCAACTGTTAAAATTTTACTGGTATGTACTTAAAAAATGTCCCTGCCTCGTCCTTTGTTGACAAATGACTTTCTGCGGAACCTTGAAGCTGTAAAATCCATGCAAATTTAAAATCCATTTTTTTTAAAAAAAAATATTATTTTATTGATTTTTTTTTTACAGCAAAAACAGCATTTTGTTCTGGCAGCCCCTTCGCTCTGCTTGCCCATCGGAGAATTCCCGCTGCGGCCCAGCCCTCCCCCCTCTTCTACCTCAGTTACCAAAAGCCACAGGGAAACTTCCCTTCGTGCTGGGGAATAGTGGGGGCCTGTGGGCTTCAGGTAAGACAGCAAGCCGACAAAAACAGCATTCTGGCCAAGACCAGTGTGGTTCAGTGGACAGAGTGTCGGCCTGCGGACTGAAAGGTCCCAGGTTTGATTCCCGTGGGGGGGAGGGGCATGTACCTTGCTTGGGGGGCACATCTCCAGTAGGGGGCGTGCAAGAGGCAGCTGATTGATGTCTCTCTCATCGATGTTTCTGACTTTCTATCCCTCTCCCTTCCTCTCTATAAAACAAACAAACAAACAAACAAACAAAAAACAAAAACAGCATTCTGTTCTTTGTTTGACCCCATGACCAAGCCTATCCACCCAGGCCCATCAATCTCTTATTTTAAAAATACCCGTATTTTCCGGCATAGAAGACGACCCCAATTTTTTCAGTTAAAATATAGGGTTTGGGATATACCCGCCCTATAAGACGACCCCTGACTTTTGAGAAGATTTTCCTGGGTTAAAAAGTCATCTTATACGTCGGAAATTACGGATATGTGTTTTTTTTTTATTAAATGTATTTTATTGATTTTTTACAGAGAGGAAGGGAGAGAGATAGAAAGTCAGAAACATGGATGAGAGAGAGACATCAATCAGCCGCCTCCTGCATGCCCCACAGTGGAGATGTGCCCGCAAGCAAGGTACATGCCCTCGACCGGAATCAAACCTGGGACGCTCTATCCACTGAGCCAAACCGGTCTCGGCACGGGTATGTTTTTTATTGATTTCAGAGAGGAGGAGAGAGGGAAGAGGAAAGGAAGATGGAAACATCAATGAAGAGAGGGAACCACTGATTGACGCTGGCAAATATGTGCACCATCAAATGCTACAGGAATCCCCATAGATCATCAGAAGTTAACATCAACCCAAGCCGGTTTGGCTCAGTGGATAGAGCGTCAGCCTGCGCATTGAAGGGTTCTGGGTTCGATTCCAGTCAAGGGCACATGCCTGGGTTGTGTGGGCTTCATCCCCAGAGCTGGGGGCGTGCAGGAGGCAGCTGATCTGTGATTCTCTGCCATCACCGATGTTTCTCTCTCCCCCCACCCCTTTCTCCCTTCCTCTGAAATCAATAAAAAATAAGATAAGAAATACTTAAGAAAATTAACATAAATCTGTTTCACCAAAAATGCAACATCAGGTTCCGACATGTGTCACCAAATGCCACATTCCTTCCGAAGCCGCCTTGGGAACGTACCAAGACCTCACACTGCAAGCCTTGGCAATGGCCCCTGCGCCCCTCTGCCCCGTGTCTCCCCCCTCCCCACGGGGGGGGGGGGGAGGGCAGTATCTGACATCGACTACCTGTTAGCATTCACAGAGAGGCTGGTGCCAAGAGACCATCAGAGTCTGAAGAAGATACAGTATGGGCGCCAGGGCTGCAGCCACAGGCCGGCAGGTCTGGTTCGGAGCATGGACACGCCTCGGAGCACCTGTCCTGGCGGCTGGGCCTTTGTAACCGTCTAAGGTTGTGATGCCTCCTCGGGGTCCCCGGCTGCCCCCCTTACCCCCCCGCCCGCCAACAGGCAACCACTTCACCGTCAGGCAGGGGGACAGCGGGGAATGTTAATCACCCACAAACGGAACACGCAGGGAGTGTGCTCAGCTTCTACTTTTTAAAAAAATATATTTTATTAATTTTTCACAGAGAGGAAGGGAGAGGGTAGAGAGCTAGAAACATCGATGAGAGAGAGACATCAATTAGCTGCCTCCTGCACACTCTCCAATTGGGAACGTGCCCGCAACCAAAGTACATGCCTTTGACTGGAATCGAACCTGGAACCCTTCAGGCCGCAGGCCGATGCTCTATCCACTGAGCCAAACTGGTTTCGGCTCGTTTTTGTTTTTATTGATTTCAGAGAGGAAGGAAGAGGGAGAGAGAGAGAGAGAGAACCACCAATGACGGGAGAGAGCGACTGCCTCCTGCATGGCCCCTACCGGGGATCGAACCCACAAACTGGGCATGTGCCCTGGACCGGAATAGAACCTGGGACCCTTCAGTCCGCAGGCTGACGCTCTACCCCAGTGGTTGTCAACCTTCCTAATGCCGTGATCCTTTAATACAGTTCCCCATGTTGTGGTGACCCCCAACCATAAAATTATTTTCGTTGCTACTTCCTAACAGTAATGTTGCTACTGTTGTGACTCGTAATGTAAATATCTGTGTTTTCTGATGGTCTTAGGAGACCCCTGTGATGGGGTCAATGGACCCCCCAAAGGGGTCGCGACCCACAGGTTGAGAACTGCTGCTCTACCCACAGACCCCCAACCTGTTAGGGCGGGAGCTGGGTATGTATCGGGCATTTCAACCTTGTCTATTCCCTGGCTGTCGGGTGCGTGCAAACCTTCCCCTCCCCTGGGTTCCGGATGCGGGTGACCCGGCCGGAAGGGCAGTCGGGCGGTCGGCTCCCACCCCACTGATGTCACACCTGAAGACGCGGAGATGGAAGTCCTTTGGTTAAAAGGCCCTTTCCCAGTGGCGGGAGAGACAAGCAGCCCATTTGCATATAGATAGAAAGCAATCCTCCAGCTGCTGGCGGACTGATGCGCTCTTTAGTCAAAAAGCAAAAACAAAACAAAACAAAAAAACTCCCAACTGATTCATCCTTTATTGAACGTGAGCTGGAAGCAAGTGTGGGAGCAGGGGGTGTCCCTGATCATCTTGCCGCTAGGGAATCTGCCGGGAAGCGGCTTGGACCTGGGACTGGACGCAGAGGCACCCGAGGACCGGGAACGAGGCGCCGGGCGCAGAAGGAGCTGGAAGCAAGGGCCTCTTGCGAGTTTCCTAAAACAGTGGTCGGCAAACCGCGGCCCGTGAGCCACAGGCGGCTCTTGGGCCCCTGGCGTGTGGCTCTTCCACAGAATCCCAAGGCCTGGGCGAGTCTGTGTTGAAGAAGTGGCGTAAGAAGAAGTTTACGTTGAAAAAATGTGGCTCTCCAAAGACATCTCCATCGTTGTGCGGTGGATATTTGGCTCCGTGGACGGATGAGTTTGCCGACCGCTGGGCTAGAAGGTCATCTCTGCCACGACGTCCAGAAAATCCTCCTTAGTTAGTGGATCGCACTCCCCCGCGGTGACAGCGCGTTTTGGGGTGAAGGCTGGGTCCCACGAACACGCATGACGGAGAGCATCGGCCTGGGAACTGGTGCCATCGTATGTGGCTCAGGAAGAGGTTCCGAGAAATCACTGCCTGGAGAAATTTGGGGAACCCCTTCCCCCTCTAGCCCTCTGTTTGGGGAGCAGGAAGCTCCCGATTTCCGGGTTGTGGGGCTTATTCATCCCGGGACAGGCAAGGTGTGGGTGTCTGCGAGAGCCATCGGGGATCTGGGGAGGGAGACCTCATCAGAGGAAGGATGGAGTCCAGGGAATCAGCTCCATTCCAGGAAAAAGCCTCCAATCCAGGGGGGGTGGCCCCTCCTGCACCAGGGGCCCCGCCTGGCCCATGCCCCAGACCAGGGAGGCAGAACCCAGGTTGAGGTGAGACAAAAGCACAGCCCCACGCCAAAGTTGGTGTGGCTCAGTGGATAGAGCGTCGGCCTGCGGACTGAAGAGTCCCAGGTTCTATTCCGGTCAAGGGCATGAACCTTGGTGGTGGGCACATCCCCAGTAGGGGGTGTGCAGGAGGCGGCTGATCGATGCTTCTCTCCCATTGATGTTTCTAACTCTGTCCCTCTCCCTTCCTCTCTGTAAAAAAATCAGTAAAATATATATTAAAAAGAAAAGTTTGACAAAATTATAAATGAAGGACAAGGATGTGTCAAAGATAACAGCTGCTCACCGCCCCGCGGAGGGACCCCGATTCCCACGGGAGTCAGGAGTCCGCACACAGGGGAGCCCCTTAAAACATGAAGCGACAGCCTGTCCTAGAACACACGCCGGCGGAGTTAATTCTCTCCTCATTTCCATAAAGGTCACGAGCAAAAGGGAGCGTGACAGCCGAGGACACACCGCCTGGCCCGCTGTGAGCCCAGAGGAGGCTGGGCACGCACCTGCTGGCAGGATGCCGCCGAGAAGAAGAGATAATTCTGCTTTAGACGGCTTACTGCATCCCGGACACAATACAGGAGCATAATCTGTAAAAATCTACTTAATGTACCTCATTGAACCCGCGGCACGTAGTGGACTGTCTCCGGAGGCTCCTGGACCAAGTCCCCCTCCCTTCCCCCCACCCCCACCCAGCTCCCTGCCAGTCTGGTCCCCTCCAGCCTCAGGGGCTGACCTGACCGTCCTCAGAGAACGGCTACTTGTCACGTGAACTCTGAAACGATGTTGTCTCTTTGTGTGTGTGTGTGTGTTTTAATATATTTTATTGATTTTTTACAGAGAGGAAGGGAGAGGGATAGAGAGTTAGAAACATCCATGAGAGAGAGACATCCATCAGCCACTTCCTGCACGCTCCCTATTGGGGATGTGCCCAAAACCAAGATACATGCCCCTGACTGGTATCGAACCCGGGACCCTTCAGGCCGCAGGCCGACGCTCTATCCACTGAGCCACATTGATTTCGGCTCATTGCTCTTGCTCACACCCCAGTGCCCATGCTCATCACTCTTGCTCATGCCTCTCTGCCTACGCTCACCGCCCAGGCCCACGCCCCACTGCCCATGCTCACTGCGCCCGCTCACTGCCCAGGATCGCCACCCTCGCTCACGGCCCACTGCCCACGTGGCCTCACCTTGGCGTCCCCACCAGTGTGATCACAGACACATTTTGTCTCCCAGTCCTGGAGCCCCTATGCCACTTCACAGGGGCTGCGTACGTCCACGTTGTTAGCCAGTGCGGAGAGATGAAGGGCATATTGTCCCGCCCTTTAAATACTTCTCTTCTTTAGCCTTTACGACCGCTCTGAGCAGTCCGCATTCCCAGCTTCACCGGCAGACACAGTCAGGGCAACTCAGGAAGAAGCTGCCCAAACACCTGGAGCCGCAGAGGGGCTGTTTCCGCAGGAAGCCGCTTGAGCCTGCTGTTTGGTGTGGGTGGCTCTGAATTTGTAACGCTGCCGTCTGCCATTCTTCCTGCACTTCATCCAGGTTTTTCTTTCCTTTTCTTTTTAAAAAAATATATTTTATTGATTTTTTTACAGAGAGGAAGGGAGAGGGACAGAGAGCTAGAAACATCGATTCGATGAGAGAGAGACATCCATCAGCTGCCTCCTGCACGCCCCACACTGACGTACCTGCAACCAAGGTACATGCCCTTGACTGGAATCGAACCTGGGACCTTTCAGTCCGCAGGCCGACACTCTATCCACTGAGCCAAACCAGTTTCGGCTCCTTTTTATTTATTTATTTTTTTAAAGATATAGTACTTCTATTGATTTCAGAGAAGAAGGGAGAGGGAAGGAGAGAGAGAAACATCAAGGATGAGAGAATCATGGATCGGCTGCCTCCTGCACACCCTGGACTGGGGATCAAGTCTGCAACCCGGGCCTGTGCCCTTGACCGGGAATCGAACCCGGGAACCTTCAGTCCACAGGCTGATGCTCTATCCACTGATCTCCTGGGCTCCTCTGGGTTTTCCTAGCCATCTGAAGAGACGGGGTGGCCGGGGGGATATTTTTGTATTTTTACAGACACTGCCAGTTACACCGGCGGTTTCTGGCACAGGCTGGCTGGGCACCTGTGTCTGGCGCTGGCCTGAAAGGCGTCTCTATGGCTCCCCGTCTCTCCCTGGGCTGCGGACATGGTATTTCCCTGCAGCTCCCCTCAATACATGGATAGGCCTCCTCTCCTCTGACTCCCCCCGCATCGCTCGTGTTTCTCGCGGCTTTCTTTTGGCCACGATGGTGCTGGCTTCCACCCGCTAGTCAAAATCCATTTAACGACGTGCCCCACTTCCGTATCGATCTCCCCGCTGGCTTTCTATTGACCACCGGATCTCTTCCACTTCTCCAATCCCGGGATGGCTGGGCCTTTGTGCTCATTTGATGCTTTATCACAGACCAACTGTCCTCTCCTCCCCTTAAACTATCGGCCGATCGACCTTCGTTGGTGCAGACCGGTGGTCGGCAGACCACAGCTCGAGAGCCACGTGTGGCTCTTTGACCCCTTGAGTTTGGCTCGTCCAGAAAATACCAGGTGCCCGGCACAGGGCAGCAGCATGGCGATGGGGAGAGGCCCCTCAATTTCCTCACGCGTGAGTGGGATGGGGAATGAACACCAGCAATGGCTCAGACGTATTTTAATTGTGTTAAAATACACAGAACAGAAAGTTTACCGTCTCAGCGGTGTTGTGCACAGAGCGGCGACACTGGATTCATTCACTCTGCTGGGCAACCATCACCACGATTGTCTCCAGAACTCTTTAAAATACCGTATTTTCTGGTGTATAAGACGACTTTTTAACTCAGGGACATCTTCTCAAAAGTCGGGGTTCATCTTATATGCTGGGTGTCATCTTATAGGATGAGTATATCCCAAACTCTATATTTTAACTGGAAAAGTTGGGGGGTCGTCTTATATGCCAGAAAATATGGTAATATGTCTATATCTATATCTATCTCTATATATACATATATATATACATATCCTATATAATCAAAGGGTAATATGCAAATAGACTGAACATCAGAACAACTGAACAACCAATCAAAGCATAATATGCTAATGATATACTAAGCCTGCTCAACTGCTCGCTATGATGTGCACTGACCACCAGGGGGCAGATGCCCGGACCGGTAGGTTAGCTTGCTGCTGGGGTCCCGCTGATGGGGACTTAGTGAGACAGGCCAGACATGCCCTGGAACCCTCCCTTGGTCCCTCCCCAGCCCAATCCTGCACCATTGGGGTCCCCTCAGCCTGGCCTGCACCCTCTCACAATCCAGGACTCCTTGGGGGATATCAGAGAGCCGGTTTCAGCCTGATCCCGCAGGCCACTCCCCTTGGGAGGGCGCCAGATGCAGGGCTCATGGATGGTGGGCATGGCTGTGGCAGCATGAGCCTCTCCCTATCGGGGACTGATCGGGTGCGAGCCTGTGGCGGGCACAGTGGGACCTGGATGAGCAGGTGGCAGGTAGGACCCGCAGGTGGCGTTGGACTGCAGGTTTTGGGCCGATCCCTGCAGGTCACCCAGAGGGACCCCACCCATGCATGAATTCGTGCACCGGTCCTCTAGTATATACATATACAGTGGTACCTTGAGATATGAGTGCCCTAACATATGAGATTTTTGAGATACGAGCTGTCGAGTGAGCGATTTTTGTTTTGAAATACGAGCAACAGTTGAGATACAAGTAATCTTGCGGATCGGCCGGCTAAACACGACCCACCAGTTTACCGCAACTCGAGCGTCTCATAGTTTCCCACGCCTCAAGGTTACGGAACGAATTAAACTCGTATCTCGAGGTACTATATATATATATATATATATATATATATGTTTTCTGATTTTTAGAGAGGGAGAGAGAGGGGCAGAGAGTGAGAAACATCAACAATGGGAGAATCATGGATTGGCTGCTTCCCGCACGCCCCCTACTGGGGCAGCTGAAGAGTGAACACCCAGCAGGAACCAGGAAGATCCCAGCTGGACCCAGGCCGAGAACATTTCACTTAAACATCTACGTCGACACAGGCCTGGGAAGCCGAAGCAAAGCCATTTATCCGTCCCGAAGAACGTTATTTAAATCCCAGGCTCATTCATGCTAAACAGAGGCGACATTTTCCATTCACGTCTCCAAACCTCTCTTCTCCCGGGAGCTCCCCCCGTCTCCCTCCCTCCCCCCCGCTCCTTGCCCCCCGCGTTCCGATGGACGGGCGTCACGCCCACAGCCGAGCAGGATGCGTGCAGAAGGTGGTCCCTGCCAAAAGGCGGGTGTCCAAATGGCGGGTCAGTGTCAAGCAAGGTGGCCTTTAGGGTCAGGCCCAACCTACAGACGTTATGATCACAAGAAAACCATAAAAACCCACGGGTCAAGGGGCAGGAGGATAATTATTTTACACGGAGCCGGCGCGACTCGCCTTTTTCTGAAGAAGTGAGAAGGAACTGGGTTTTGAAGGATTAAAAAGTCACGTGATTCTCCCGGCCTGAGAAGGCATTTGTTTCTTTTCTTCTGTTTACATTGCGGTCACAGCTGACACCCGCGGAAGAATGTGTTTGCTGAAGCCTCATCTCGGCTGGCCACAGGCATCCACCCGAAGCTCGGGTAGAGAAACTGTGTCGCCCCAGCTGGGTTGGCTCAGTGGATAGAGCCCAGTCGGGCTGTGGACTGAGGAGTCCCGGGTTCGATTCCGGTTAAAGGCACAGGCCCGGGTGGCAGGCTCTATCCCGAGGAGGGGGCGTGCAGGAGGCGGCCGATCCAGGATTCTCTCTCATCATTGATGTTTCCATCTCTCTCTCCCTCTCTTTTCCTTTCTGAAATAATAATAATAATGATGATGATATAATAATATATATATATATTTTAAAAAATATATTTTATTGATTTTTTACAGAGAGGAAGAGAGGGATAGAGAGTTAGAAATATTGATGAGAGAGAAACATCGATCAGCTGCCTCTTGCATGTCCTCTACTGGGGATGTGCCCGCAACCAAGGGACATGCCCTTGACCAGAATCGAACCCGGGGCCCTTCAGTCTGCAGGCCGACGCTCTATCCATTGAGCCACACCGGTTTTGGCTAATAAATATATATTTAAGAAAGAAACCGTATGAACGGGGTGTTCGTGGTCATTCCCATCAGAGCCCACGTGGAGCCCCAGACACGGGCAATGCTCCCTGACGCGGGAGCAGCCTTGGGGCGATGACAGATGCCACTCTCCGGCAGAACACATGCTTCTTTTTAAAAAAAAATATATACTTTATTGATTTTTACAGAGAGGAAGGGAGAGGGATAGAGAGTTAGAAACATGGATGAGAGAGAAACGTCTTTATCAGCCGCCTCCTGCACGCCCCCACTGGAGATGTGCCCGTAACCAAGGTACATGCCTTTGACCGGAATTGAACACGGGACCTTTCAGTTTGTAGGCCGATGCTCTATCCACTGAGCCAAACCGGTTTTGGCAACACATGCTTCTTACTGGTTCGCCTGTGAGTTCTTTATTATCTTTGTCTTAAAAAAAAATAATGAAAGTACATCTCATTTGCCAGGTGCCTGGTATTTCTCATTTTTTTTTTTTCACTGTTTCTCTTCCATTGCCCAAACTGTCTGCCCTAAATAATGGAAGGAAGAAGAAATTAAAATGTGGCCAAAACCGGTTTGGCTCAGTGGATAGAGCGCTGGCCTGCGGACTGAAGGATCCCAGGTTCGATTCCGGTCAAGGGCATGTACCTTGGTTGTGGGCACATCCCCAGTGGGGGGCGTGCAGGAGGCAGCGGATCAACGTTTCTCTCTCATCGATGTTTCTATGTTTGTTTGTTTTTCATCGATGTTTCTAACTCTCTGTCCCTCCCTCTCCCTTCCTCTCTGTAAAAAAATCAATAAAATATATTAAAAAAAAAGTGTTAGTCTGAAAAAAAAAAAGAAAGAAATTAAAATGTGTCTGTCGGAGGAGATGAAAGAGCAGGTTCGTGGCAGGTCTCTCCACAGCCTTTCTGAAGGTGAACAACAGAAGACCCATCTCCCGGGGGATGCTTCACCGCGTGCCCGCGGGCATAGGGTCCCGACGCCGCTGCCGGCTCCGCCGGCTCCCGTCTGGCCTGTCTCGGTCGCAGCTCCCTGGCTCCCTGCCCGTCTGCCCCAAGGGACGCAGCAGCTCCAGCTCGAGGTCAGATGTGTGTGTGCTGTGCGCTCCACGCCGCACTGCAGGGCCTGCGCCGCCCCAGGCACAGCGGTGGCCGAGCGAAGGGGCCCCCGAAATCCTAGGCAGGCTGCTCTCTCCTGGGCCCCCGTCCGTGGGAACACTCCAAAAGACACTTGATTTTTATAAAAGCACCTTCATCCCTGAGGAGAGAGAACCTTCCCCCGAGAGGGGAACACGGTCTCTCCCCTAGTGGCCACATGTCCATGGCTCCTGGAGGCCGAGAGTCCTCTGTCACCATCACTGAAAGGTGACCGGTTTGGGGTGCAATGGCAGGCATCGGTCGGGGTGCTGCCGTGTCTACAGAGTCACATTCAGGCATATGGCACCTGACGTGGGCAGGGAGGGATCAGAAACAGCTTGAAAATAGAACGTGCAAGAGAAGAACCAGCCAAAACCGGTGTGGCTCAGTGGATAGATTGTCGGCCTGTGGACTGAAGGGTCCCGGGTTCGGTTCCGGTCAAGGGCATGTATCTTGGTTGCAGGCGCATCCCCAGTAGGGGGCGTGCAGGAGGCAGCTGATCGATGTCTCTCTCTCATCGATGTTTCTAGCGCTCTGTCCCTTTTCCTTCCTCTATGTGAAAAATCAATAAAATATACTTAAAAAAAAAAAGACAAGAACCAGTGGCTCGGAGGTGTAGCCGTGTAACGCCATTGGTTGCTTGATATGAGAGGTGGTTTGCTGTCTTATGCAACTTGAAATGGAACAGACAGAAACCCTACGGAGTTTTCACAGCGGGGGTGATTAAAAGGACAGGAATTTCGGTTGAAACCGGTTTGGCTCAATGGATAGGGCGTCGGGCCTTTGGACTGAAAGGTTCCAGGTTCAATTCCGGTCAAGGGCATGTGCCTTGGTTTCGGGCACATCCCCAGTGGCGGGCGTGCAGAAGGCAGCTGATCAGTGTTTCTTTCTCATCGATGTTTCTAACTTTCTATCCTTCTCCCTTCGTCTCTGTAAAAAAAATTAAAAATAAAATAAATAAAAGGATAGAATTTTGGTGTAAGGTAGCCTTTGAACTCATAAACCTCTGAATAGCTCAATCCCCCCTCTTTTTTAAAAAAAATATTTTTATTGATTACAGAAAGGAAGGGAAAGGGAGAGAGAGACAGAAACATCCGTGATGAGAGAGAATCATGGATCAGCCACCTCCTGCACACCCCCTACTGGAGATTGAGCCCGGAACCTGGGCCTGTGCCCTTGACCTGAATCGAACCCAGGACACGTTAGTCCACAGGTTGACACTCAATCCACTGAGCCAAACCGGCTAGGGCCAGTCCCCCAGCTTATCCGTGGGAAAATGAACACACACGAGAGATTAGGTATCAAATGGCTGACGCTCATGCAGACGAAAAGTCCCACAAGTTCCAGAACCGATTCTTGGTCACCACGCCTCTGGCGCTCCTGCCTGAGAGCCGGCCTGTCCTGGACACGTCCCTCTGAGTCATGTGATGGCCCCGCAGGAACTCTGACACAAACTACAGGGCAGCCCCGGGGAAGACGCCAAACTCCCAAGAGGAAGAGGCAAGACGCAGAATCATTCCGGGTGTTTGAGATTCTCGGATGTTTCCCCCCTCACTGTGTGCGCACCTTCCTCTCAGCAACGGGACCTGGGACCTGGCAGAGCACTTATTTCACTGCCAGTTTCTTTTTTTCTTTTAAATTAAATTTCTGTAGTTTCTTTCTTTTCTTTTAAATCAAATATACTTTAACTAGAGGCCCGATGCACAAAGATTCGTGCAAGAACGGGCCTTCCTTCCCCTGGCTGCCAGCACTGCCTTTGCTCTAACCCAGAGCTGCCTTTCTGTCTCCCACACTGTCCAGAGGCCTGGAGCGGCTGGAGCAGTGCAGAATGCCTGCATCATCACCATGGTGATGATGCAAACAACCCTTCCCTGCTGCTCAGTGCCTGCATATGCAAATCAACCGCCATATTTGTTGGGTTAATTTGCATACCCACTCCTGATTGGCTGGTGGGCATTGTGAAGGTACGGTCAATTTGCATGTTATTCTTTTATTAGTGTAGATTGATTTCAGAGAGAAAAGGAGAGGGAGAGATAGTGATGAGAGACATCAGTGATGAGAGAGAATTACTGACTGGCTGCCTCCAGCACAGCTGCCACTGGAGGTCAAGCCCACACCTCAGGACCTTTCAGTGTGCAGGCTAATGCTCTATCCACTGAGCCAAACCAGCTAGGGCCATCTCTGTAGTTTCCATTCAGAAAGACTTGCTGTACCTGCAACATGATTTTCTAACCTACACATCGGACCGCAGGTAATTGGAGGAGGAAGTTCACGTTTCATTTCCCGCAAATAGTTACAGATTGGCAGAGTCCACACAGAAGAAGGTTGTCATGAAGGGAGAATTCCCCAGACGCCTCAGAAAGCCGAGGAGAGAGGCCACAGTCCTACCCTCGAGGGCGTTCTACCCAGTTCTAGGAGAGGAAACGTCTTCGAGCTGAAAAGTTCAAGAGGCCAGAGCACCTGCAGCAGCTGTCCCTCCACGACCCCTGACCCGACGTGTCTCATTCTCTCTGAGCAGCCAGGAATCATGTGGCTTCAAGCTTATGGCATTACTGCTTACTACCCGTTTTCAAAAAGTCCCTACTGTGGTCACAGTCCCCACATGCTTTCTGGAATCCTGCTAAATCCGGGGAGAATCTGAGAGTGGATTCTGACCCAGGGGCAGTGTGGCCAGTCACACTGATAACCCCACCCCCGGGAACGTGGACAGGTCATGGTGTATTTATCTGCTACTAGTCCAGGGCAGATGAAAATCTTAACCTCTTGAAACTAAATATAAATCTACCTTAAAACAAGAAACCGTGAAGCAATCCTTCGAGAATGAAGAGACTGTTCTCACCATACCTTTCGGAATGACTACTCATTGCCAAAGGCCACCCCCACCCTGCCCCCCAAAAAGACAGAAGTATTTTACGGGATCTCAATAAGTCACTATGTATATAAAAGCCTACGCTGCCGTCGGACTGTTAGCTATGATGCACACTGACCACCAGAGGGCAGACGCTCAACGCACAGGCATGGAGACATGGAACAGACAGATGAATCTCAGAGGAAGGGGGAAGGGAGGAAGGCGGAAAGAGATTAACCAAAGATCTTATATGCATACTAGGTGCATGGATTCGGGGTCCCTTGGTCTGACCTGCCTCATCTTCCCAGCCGAGCCCGCCTGCTCTCCATCCACGGACCTGCTTCCTCTTTTCATGCCATTTCAGTGGCTGTGCCAGGAGCAATGCCCCCTGTCCCTGCCCCCTCCTCCCTGCCCCCCACTCCCCGCCAAGGTCTCAGATCAGCAGAGACTGTCCTGGGCCTTCCGCTGGGGTTGTGATCTTCCAAGAGGAAGCAAATCTCAGGAGGTGGGAAATGCACTGTTGTCAGACATGTGGACGTGGGACTGGTCAGAAACAAAAACGCCGACAGCAGCGTTTCTATGGCTGCCGAGGCCGGGGTGCTGGCCGTCCTCACGCCCCCCACTTCTCCTCACTCAGCAGATCCTCTAAAGATCCTGAAATGGCGGAGTGCATGCGCCCCGTTTCGAGACGCTCTATCGATCGCCGCAAGCTGTAGGTCATGCTATTTTTTATTTCAGGAGAGATTTCTGCAGATCTTTTCCTCTCTGTTTGTAACTTTCCTAGTAAAACAATGCAAACCTGCATAATTTTTTGTCAGTTTTCTTGTTAACAGTGCTTTGCACAAAGTTATACCTTTGGAGGTTGGCGAGATGTCACACCAGAAGACGAGCTACCCAGGTGGCCGCTTTGCAGCCGATAGAAAGCCAGGGGCTCACACGATTATTTTCTATTCCTATTTGTTTAAATATATTTTTATTGATTTCAAAAAGGAGGGGAGAGGGGAGAGAGAGAGAGAGAAACATCATCGATGAGAGAGACCCACTGATTGGCTGCCTTCTGCACGCCCTCTACTGGGGATCGAGCCCACAACCAGGGTGTGTGTCCTGACCGGGAATCAAACCCGGGACCCTTCAGTCCGCAGGCCAACGCTCTTGCTGCTGAGCCAAACCAGCTAGGGCTATTTTTCTATTTTAAAAAAATATATATATTATTGATTTTTTTACAGAGAGAAAGGGGAAGGGATAGAGAGGTAGAAACATCGACCAGCTGCCTCCTGCACGCCCCAACTGGGGATGTGCCCGCAACCCAGGTACATGCCCTTGACCGGAATCGAACCTGGGACTCTATCCCAGGCTGACGCTCTATCCACTGAGCCAAATTGGTTTAGGCTATTTTTAAATCCTCAACTTTCTCAACTAAATTCCAAAACCAACGAAGAATAGCACAGCCTGAAGATCTCAGAATTTAACTTTAAAAAGCTACTAAACTGTAATTTCTAGCGTTTGCCGTCTCGTGATTTCATCTGACCTATAGAAATGAAACCCCTCAATGCAGTCACAGGGCTCCATCCACAATCCTGGGCCAGGAAGATGCTGGCCTGGAGCCCCATGACTTTATGGGGGAGGCTGGGTGTTTCCTCTGCCCAAAACCCTCCTCCACACCCTCCCCCCGCAATTCTATGTACACAGAGACCCTCAAATTGGGCAGAAGGAGGAGCCGCAAACCTGGCTGGGAGGTGGCAAGGCTGGCAGACGCTTCGTGGACATACTGCCAAGTCAGCGAGTGGACAGACGGCAAATTGGAAAAGCAAGGCCCGGAGGAGACCCTGGCAATGCTGGACAACTGGCAGGCGAAACTCCACTTGGTTTTAACTAACGATTTGCTATGCAAATCTAGCAAGCAATGGAAGAGGAAAAAGACAAACTTAGCGCCCAGCTGGCATGGCTCAGTGGATAGAGTGTCGGCCTGCGGACTGAAGGGTCCCAGGTTCGATTCCAGTCAAGGGCACATGCCCGGGTTGTGAGCTCGATCCCCAGTAGCGGGTGTAAAGGAGGCAGCCAATCAATGATTCTCATCATTAATGTTTCTATCTCTCTCTCCCTCTCCCTTCCTCTCTGAAATCAATAAAAAAATATATATATATTAAAAAAAAAAAAAAAGACTGCCTTAACCGGTTTGGCTCAATGGATAGAACGTCGGCCTGTAGACTGAAGGGTCCCAGGTTCGATTCCAGTCAAGGGCATGTACCTTGGTGGCGGGCACATCCCCAGTAGGGGGTGTGTAGGAGGCAGCTGATGGATGTTTCTCTCTCATTGATGTTTCTAACTCTCTATCTCTCTCCTTTCCTCTATGTAAAAAAATCAATAAAGAATATATATATTTTAAAAAAGATGAAACTAAAACCACAGAAAGACAGAGTGGGACAGACATGAGATTAATGAAGTGCCTTCCACCCCAAATATTTGTCAAGGGAGGAGGAGGATTTAGGGGCTCAGATGAGCTGTGGGCGGCCTTGCTCGAACAAGTTCGTTCAGATTATACTGCCAACGAGTCACACAAACCTATACCCCGGGGTGGATTAGTGAGTGACCCCTGTCAATACACAGAAAGGCGCCACCGTCCACGTGTCCTGCTGACGCAGGGCGGGAAGACGTGGCCACACGGCCCGTTCTGAAGGAGCAAGAAGAGCCTCGGAGCCCCGTCACCTTTCCGAAGCAGTCCCTGCTGCGTCTCCTTTAAGGACAGGCCCTTGTATGGCCATCGCCCATGTTTACACACGGGGGAAGGAAAAGTTGGACAAAAAAGGCCAAACTGAATTAGGAGCACCCCCTGTCACCATGGCTCTGAGAGAGGCGTTACCGACTGGGCGTGGGAATGTCCAAGTCCGTCCGTCCTTCCTTCCTTCCTTCCTTCCTTCCTTCCTTCCTTCCTTCCTTCATTTTTTTCAAAATATATTGATTTTTTTTTTTTTTAACAGAGAGGCAGGGAGAGGGATAGAGAATTAGAAACATCAATGAGAGAAACATCCATCAGCTGCCTCCTGCACGCCCCCTACTGGGGATGTGCCCGCAACCCAGGTACATACCCTAGACTGGAATCGAACCTGGGACCTTTCAGTCCACAGGTCGACGCTCTATCCACTGAACCAAACCGGTTTTGGCCCAAATCATTTCTGAATCAAACCCAAGCCCCGTGCCGCTTTTAGGAAAAACAGTGCAAACCCACCCCGTTACCGCCCACAGCAGGTCCCCGGCCCCGCCAGGATCCTGTGATGTCCCTGAGATGTCGCTGGCCAGAAAGGATCAGTGGAAGTGGCCGAGGGCGGGAGGGAGCTGTTAAATCCGGCCCCAGTCTCCTCCGCCGCCAGGATGACCGGGGGAGAAGGAGTGGATGGAAGTGTATACACAGCCAAAGGGGGTGAGTGTGGTGAACATGGAACTTCTGCAGCCAGACGCTCTAGAAACCTGGCGTTGGGGAGAGAGGGCGGAGGGACTGCCTTGGGGATTATACAACTACATTTAGGGTGAAGCAGAAGCCCCATTAATCAGTACACAGTCAGCATCGGTCACTCCTTCCTTCAAGAGCTGTTCAAGGTTGACAGCGTATCGAACCCCAGAAGATGGTTCGCTGGATATTCTTATCACGTCTGATAGTTCACTGTTATATGTTCACACGATATGCCTATGATGTTGGGATGCAGACTCTATTCTCTCTCTCTCTTTTTTAAAAAAAATATACTTTATTGATTTTTTTTACAGAGAGGAAGGGAGAGGGATAAGAGAGTCAGAAACATCGATGAAAGAGAAACATCGATCAGCCGCCTCCTGCACACTCCCTACTGGGTGTGTGCCTGCAACCAAGGTACATGCCCTTGACTGAAATAGAACCTGGGACCTTTCAGTCCACAGACCAACGCTCTGTTCACTGAGCCAAACTGGTGTTGGCATAAGCGGTAGTGTATTTTAAAAATCTATTTAAGATACACGTATAAAATGCGCACTGAGTTTTAAATGAAGTGGGAGGGATTGGCAGAGGAGCAGCCGGGAGTGGGCATTGCTCCATGCCCTGTAGTTATGTGGATCTTGCTTTCCTTGAGCTTATACATTCATACTTTGCATGTTTTTATGGATGTGTGTTATTATCTCTCATAATAAAAATATAAAGAAAAAATTAAATATGACTTTGAGAACTTTAGCTCATTAATTAGCAAAGTCTTTATAAAGGGGGAACTAATATTATCCCCATTTTGCAGATGAGAAAACTGAGGCACAGCATGGGTAACAGGTGGAATCCGGATCCAACGCCTGTGGTTTCAGCCGCGGCTGTGCTGCTATGGAAGTAACAGGAGAAGTGCCCACAGCGGCCACATCATCCTTTGATGCCTCTTTTGACAGAGAAGACGGTACAGAGAAAATGAACGGAGAGATCCATCCACAACGAGCACAAAAGAAAGCGCGGTCGGGCAAAACCGGTCACATTTCTCTTCTCACAACTTATAGGAGCAGGACAAGACGGCAGGTCCACGAATATCCAGGCAGGTTCCCAGCCCCTAAGCGCCGAGATGCCGCCCGGGGCACTCCCCCCAAATCACTGCTCCAGCCAGGAACCCCCCTTCCTACAAACTCACCTGCAGCACCCCTGAACCGCCAGCGGGTTCCCCTCACTCCTTCCGGTCCCAGTCCCTTTCTGTGCTCCCCACCCACGGTAGAATGCCCAGCCTCCCCCTCCCCCCACGCCACTCGGGACCCCGATTTATCCGCCGCGTACCTTGGGCTTCCCTGCACCAGGAGCCGAGCGAGGAGTCGAGGTCAAGCACGGGGAGGGGCCGCCGCATCGTCCAGCCCGAGGGGAAGAGCAGGAACCGGCTCCGGGCGAGGTTCGCAAGTTCTGAAAGCACAAGTGCAAGTTGAATGGAGTTTTCTGTCTCTACTCATATTATAACAAAAGATCGTGTTATTTTGTTTTATTTTACTTTTTAAAAACAATATATTTTATTGATTTTTTTTACAGAGAGGAAGAGAGAGGGATAAAGAATTAGAAACATCTATCAGCTACCTCATGGAAACCCCCTACTGGGGATGTGCCCGCAACTAAGGTACATGCCCTTGACCGGAATCGAACCTGGGACCTTTCAGTCCGCAGGCCGATGCTCCATCCACTGAGCCAAACCGGTTTCGGCTGGTTTGTATTCTCAACACGACCAAGGTTGGCACCGTGAGCCTCTCCCAGTCCCCTCGACAGCGTCTCCCCTCGGCCCTTCCCCTCACCTCTCACCCCCCGGCCCCCAGAGCGGACCACATGCCCGAGGCAAACATCCTCGAATCCTTAACATCATGACGATGGAAATGTTTATCCGAATCACATGTTCACAGGAAGTCACCTCTTTCCTGTGTATATCCTCCACCACCAGTCAAACATGTTATTGAACTTTGGCTAAAATCACCTCATTTGCTTGAGGACCATTTTCCACCAAGTAATAAGTTTCCCGTGTCACAGGCATGACCCGATTAAGCTGAGATTAGCAGAGAGTCATAAAGTCAGGGAACATGTAAACACGGGTCCCGTCCAGGCCCCCCCCCCCAACCCCCATCCCTCACTGGCCACGGGGCCAGTTCGGATCCACAGACTAGCACCCCTGGAGTCCAGAGCGAGGACCCCTGGTTGAAAGGAAAGCTGTTGTGAAACCGGTTTGGCTCAGTGGATAGAGCGTCGGCCTGCGGACTGAAAGGTCCCAGGTTCCATTCTGGTCAAGGGCATGGACCTTGGTGGCGGGCACATCCCCAGTAGGGGGCGTGCAGGAGGCAGCTGATGGATGTCTCTCTCTCATCGATGTTTCTGACTCTCTCTCCCTCTCCCTTCCTCTCTGTGAAAAATCAATAAAATATATTAAAAAAAAAGAAAAAGAGAGAAAAGCTGCCAGATCTGAAGATGCTGCTGTCGGCCAGGTCTTTCCAGCAGGCGGGACAGCTTTCCACACAGCTCTGTGCATCCTAACCCGCAGCGCCCTGAAATCCAACGGGTACTCTAAAAATGGGGTCATGGTATTACATTTGTGGTTTTCTTACTTTTCAATTTGTAAGAGGAAAGGAGCCCTCCATTCCTAACAGACGAGAATTTGAGCAAAAGGAAGTTAAGCGTTGCGCTGACAGAAATAGGTGGGTCCCAAGCACACGGTTGTGAATGAGGAGAAGAAACGGGGTGCGACCGGCGAGTGATCCAGAAAGAGAAGAGCGACAGCAGCAAAACGGATATGAGCCGAAACCGGTTTGGATCCGTGGATAGAGCGTCGGTCTGTGGACTGAAGGGTCCCGGGTTCATACCTCTCCAGTAGGAGGTGTGCAGGAGGCAGCTGATCAATGTTTCTCCTCTCTCATTGATGTTTCTAACTATCTCCCTTCCTCTCAGTAAAAAACCAATAAAATATATTTAAAAACAAAACAAAAAACACTGATATGAAATGTGACACCCCTCTGGGACCCGGTGCTTAGACAACCGGCCTGTATGCTGACCAGATCTGTAATATTGACATAAATCACCTGGCATTATAATAATCCATATTGTGATTTAAAACAATTTTTTAAATTGATTTCAGAGAGGAAGGGAGAGGAAGAGATGGAAACATCAATGCTAAGAGAGAATCATTGATCGGCTGCCCCCTGCATGCCCCATACTGGGGGTTGAGCCTAAAACCTGGGCATGTGCCCTGACCGGGAATCAAACCTGGGACCCCTTCAGTTCTCAGGCTGACACCCTATCCCCTGAGCCAAACCAGCTAGGGTCATGTTATGATTATCATTTCTTTTCTACACTAGAGGCCCAGTGCACGGATTTGTGCACCAGTGGGGTTCCTCAGCCTGGTCTGCACCCCCTCACAATTCAGGACCCCTCCAGGGGCGTAGTAGTGTGGACTGAAGGGTCCTGGGTTCGATTCTGGTTGAGTGGCAGGCAGCTGGGTGCCGCTGTGGCTCATCCCACCCCCACTGAGCCTGCCACTCAGGTTCACTGGTCAGCCGAGCAGCTCTCCTGCTGTGGGAGCGTCCTGACCAACAGGGGGCAGCTCCTGCATTGAGCACCTTCCCCCTGGTGGTCAGTGCCCATCATAGCAACTGGCTGACAGGTCATTAGGTTGTTCAGTCACTTAGGCTTTGATATATATAGATGCACTTCACTCATTATATTTCATGTAATATGTAATTACAGCGACTGGTTTCCAATACTGACCAGAATTGATCTGTTCATTGTTTTGATTCTAGAAGGTTTGTAATAAAAGAATGTTGACCACAGTAAAAGGGGAATTTCGTACCCAGAAAGGCTCCTTTACTTCTTCAAAGGAGCTGTTTTTACTGGAGGGACCTGCACTTTCAAAGAAACGGGAAAGAGCCTGACGTGGTGTGAGATGGTCCTCCGAGTCCCCCCACTTTTCCTCCGTGGAGAAATGGACTGAAATCTCCCGTCCAAGAGGCTTAGGTTCCCGAGGATCCACGTTTTATGCCATTAAAGGAAGACCCTGATATTTAAGTAGCGATTTAACTTCAGTTTATCTTAGGCATGTATAACCAACATCCATTCTATATATAGAAAAAAATCACACCAGCCTCATTTTCATGTTGTATGTAGCAGACATTTCCTGAGCTATTAAACCAGGAAGAAGAATAGACAAAAGCCCATTGGGAAAGAGGTGGAACTAAGTGAAAAATAACTTTTGACTAGCAGGCAAAAATTCTTTCTGTCCACACTTTCTATTTCTGCCACATTATTCAATATACTAGAGGCTCGATGCATGAAGATTCATGCAAGAATGGACTTTCCTTCCCCTGGCTGCCGGTACCATCTTTGTTCCAGCCTGGAGTCACTGTTCTGCCTTCTCACACTGCCCAGAGGTCTGGAGCAGCTGGGGCAGTATGGAACACCTGTGTTGTTGCCATGGCTGCGCATGCCTGTATATGCAACCCTCCATCTTTGTTGAGTTAATTATCCCTCCATCTTTGGGTTAATTTGCATACTCATTCCTGATTGGCTGGTGGGTGTCTCGAAGGTACGGTCAATTTGCATCTTTCTCTTCTATGAGTGTAGATACTAGTATATTCCCTATGAACTCTACTTGTGATTTGTACCCACACGTGCTTTAATGTTTTTATGTTATTGTGTTGATTTTAGTTAGAGAGAGGAGAAGGTTAGAGAGGGAGAGAGAGAAACATGGATTAACTGCCTCCAGGACACACTCCAACCAGGGACCAAACCCCAACCTGGGCACGTGCCATGACCAGGAATCGAACCGGCAACCTTTTGGTGCATGGGTCAATGCTCAACCACTGAGCTGTGCTGGCTGGGCCGGTAACCCCCCATTCGAGGATAGCTCTCAGAATTTCAGGTACTTATCCACTCCAGTTCTTGTTTATGGCTCCCATTTCTAGCATTTGCTTTTGTTTAAAAACACCCATTCGTTTTATTAAGTTGATTTCATTGCCAGTTTGATTTTTTTCCCTCCAGTATGATAAGATAAATGATGCTCAATATAATGACTGCTTAGTCACTTTTCTACCACGGTTCCATCCTTCTTCTATCAAATAAAAATAGATCAAAGCCAGAAAGGAGGCTCTCTCCCCCTAGAAAGCCACCTCTTGTGTCAAGAAAGATGTCAGCGTTCAGACCCGATCTGAAACCAGCACATCAAAAGATTCGACTCCTGGTCTTTTGACCCGAAACTCTCTTCAGCTTACTTCTGTCAGATGTCACAGACTGTCCAAATGAAGTCTGCCTAGGTTCCTACTGTCTGTTGCCATAAACAATTAGCATCGCAATGGCTATAACTAGAAAATAATAAAGCATTAACCTGACCTGACCCTGAACAGGACTGTTGCCATAGTGACGAGGACTTGACAGCGAGCTGGTCCAGGGGCCACAGCCCAGGCCTGTGAGCTTCTCGAGGACGGGGAGGGCGCCAGAGAGGGGTGCCGGGCCTGAGCTTTGTGGGGGGGGGGTTGCTGACCTCCCCGGGGGAAAGCCCGCATTTCCCTGGAGAGGCCAGGCCGCAGCACGCAGCTCCAGCACCTTCCGGAACACTCTGCCTGGCCCGTCTCCTCATCATTAAAACGAGGCGGATGCAGTGATATCTGGGTCCCTTTCATGTCCAGACTCTTCCAAGTCTATGACTCCAAATGGAACTAGGATTTTCTTTCTGGAATATTCTGACATGTAGAGCGTGGGAATGGCAGAGAAGGCCTCGCAGACTCAGATAATTCTCCTCAGTGGCACTTCCTTCACACGGTCACACTATTCCCAACCAAGGGCCATTCGGGCTCAGTAGAAAGACTGTCTTTTTTAAAAAAAATTTTTTTTGATTGATTTCAGAGAGGAAGAAACATCAATGATGAGAGAGAATCATGGATCGGCTGCCTCCTGCACAACCCCCAACTGGGGATCAAGCCCACAACCCGGGCATGTGCCCTTGACCAGAATCGAACCTGGGACCCTTCAGTCTGAAGAACGACCAATGCTCTATCCATTGAGCCAAACCAGCCAGGCCAAAAAAAGTGTGTGTGTGTGTGTGTGTGTGTTTATTTATTTGTCCTAACTGGTTTGGCTCAGTAGATAGAGTGTCAGCCTGCAGACTCAAGGGTCCCAGGTTTGATTCCGCATAAGAGCATGTACCTTGGTTGCGGGCACATCCCCAGTAGGGAGTGTGCAGGAGGCAGCTGATTGACGTTTCTAACTCTCTCTCCCTCTCCCTTCTTTTCTGTAAAAAAAAATCAATAAAATATATTAGAAAGTATATTTTTATTGATTTCAAAGAGGAAAGAAGAGGTAGAGAGAGAGAGAAACATCAATGACGAGAGAGAATCATTGATCAGCTGCCTCCTGCATGCCCCCTATTGAGGACCGAATCGACCATGCAGGCTCTTGACCAGAGTTGAACCATGACCTCCTGGTTCCTAAGTTGATGCTCAACCACTGAGCCACACTGGCCAGGCTTAGATAAGACCATCTTAACGCCCTGCCTGTCCAGGGCTTACCAGGCCCACCTGTCTTCAGTTGTGGGAACTGTGTGTGCACACAGAAGGGGTATGGGGGGTCAGAGGGTGGCGCCCCCCCCACCCCTGCCCCAGACACCACTGAAACCCCTTTGTACTGAAACCCCTGTTCCACGTCACTTCCGAGAGGCCCCATCCCACGCCCAGCACACATCTGGCTGGTCTGCTCCGGGGAGTTAGCACGAAAGTCACGTCTGTGGAAACAAACTCAGCGCCCACCCCACACAGCGGCTGTGCAGACCTCTCCTCCCTCCCTTCCTCCGCGCCAGCGAAGAGGGCAGACTCCACGGGCCAAGGGAACCGCTCCCAACCCAGCGTCAAGGGGGGCCTCCTTTCCCCTGCTTTGCACCCCACAGCGCCCTGTTATTATCATTCCCACGGGGCAAACGCACAAAGTGGAAGCTGGGGAATATTCGGCTGAAACCTGCGCTAAGAGTCTCCCGCACACAGAGGGACAAAATCCCTCAAGATGGCCCTAACCGGTGTGGCTCAGTGGATAGAGCATCGGCCTGCAGAATGAAGGGTCTCAGGTTCGATTCCGGTCAAGGGCATGTACCTTGGCTGTGGGCACATCCCCAGTAGGGGGTGCGCAAAAGGGAGCTGATCGATGTCTCTCTCTCATCCATGTTTCTAACTCTCTCTCCCTCTCCCTTCCTCTCTGTAAAACAATCAATAAAATACATATTAAAAAAACAACAACCTTCAAGACCAGCGGTTCTCAACCTGTGGGTCGTGACCCCTTTGGGGGTCCAACGACCCTTTCACAGGGGTCACCTAAGACCATCAGAAAATGCAGATATTGCCGAGACTGGTTTGGCTCAGTGGATAGAGCATCGGCTTGCGGACCTAAGGGTCCCAGGTTCGATTCCGGTCGGGGGCATGTACCTTGGTTGCGGGCACATCTCCAGTGCGGGGCGTGCAGGAGGCGGCAGATCGATGTCTCTCTCTCATCGATGTTTCTGACTTTCTATCTCTCTCCCTTCCTCTCTGTAAAAAATCAATAAAATTTATTAAAAAAAAAAAAAAAGAAAATGCAGATATTGACATCACGATGCATCACAGTAGCAACATTTCATGGTTGGGGGTCCACCCCATGAGGAACTGTATGCAAGGGTCTCGGCCTTTGGAAGGTTAAGAACCACTGATCAAGACCAAGGAAACCAGCGAGGGAATTCTCGGGGTCCCCACCCAGGCCCTTTAGGGCGTGAACTTTTACTTTCTCCTTTACTTAAAGGGTCCCGCCCCCTCCAAGACTGACAATTGATCAGACTGCAATTAGCCAGTTATTAGTGTTAACAGGAAAGGAGGCGGAGGAAGGCCAGACGGTCCACGCACGGCCATCTGGGCGGCAGCTTCACCAGGGAGCTGCGGGCTCACTCCCCGGAGAGCCACCCGTCCCTCCCCTGCCGATCACCGGGGACCGGAACTGACCGAGGGGAGACGGAGGCTGCACAGGGAAGTCGGGGGGACCTGGCGAAGGTGCTACTGCCCATCAGTCATTCCTGGGAGCAGGGATCCTTGCCCCGAGGGGGTGGGCCCACTGCTGGCCCCCAAAATCTTGGAGTTCAAATCCCAGGACGAAGGAGTTCTCCTGCTCTGGTTCATCAATGCCTAGAAACGCGACCGATAACCTCCCTTTTGGGGTTTCCTCATACCCTGAGATGTGAACCATGTGGAAAACGGACCCCGGCAGAGAAAGGGCAGGAACAGAACTCGGAAAACCCAGGCCGGAACGGGAGAGGCGGCGGTGGGCGAGGATGCCAGCTTCCCCGCGCTGCCTGCTGGGCGCAGCCATGGAAGGCAGGGCAGCCAGATCTTCGGGATAAAGTGGGGGTTTCCCCAGACAGCCACAGCTGAGTCTTATTAAAGGCGCCAATGAGCACCGCTTTCATCACAAATCGGAGGGGAACCTTACGAAATGGGCCGCAGACTTCTCTCGCCAGCTGGCAGCCCTGGCTGGTGGCGCCGCTGGACGCCTCCTTGGGACGCTCCCTCGGATTGGCAGTTCCTCTATGGCTTTCAGGTCAAATTCTGGTACCTTCTTCCCCCCATCCCCCTGCCACCTTCTCCTCACTAGCAAGCTCCTGCTCCCGTCCTCTACCTCAACTGGACCCGGCTCTGGCTGCTCCTTTTTCTTTTTCTTTTTTTAGAAAATATATTTTATTGATTTTTTTACAGAGAGGAAGGGAGAGGGATAGAGAGTTAGAAACATCGATGAGAGAGAGACATCGATCAGCCACCTCCTGCACGCCCCCAACTGGGGATGTGCCCGCAACCAGAATACATGCCCTTGACCAGAATCGAACCCGGGACCCTTCAGTCCGCAGGCCGATGCTCTATCCACTGAGCCAAACCGGTTTCAGCATCCTTTTTCTTTTTAAATGTATTTTTATTGATTTCAGAGGAAGGGAGAGGGAGAGGGAAAGAGAAACATTAATGATGAAAGAAAGTCATCGATCGGCTGCTTCCTGCATGCCCCACACTGGGAGATTGAGCCTGCAATCCCGGCATGTGCCCCAACTGGGGAATGGAACCCTGACCTCCTGGTTCATGGGTCGACCCTCAAGCACTGAGCCACGACGGCTGGCCGGGCAGGCTACTCATTTTTCAACCAGTTGCAAGCTAGAGACCGATGTCGCCGAGCTTCTTACAACTGTCTGCACATCGAGACTAAATCCACTCCCAGGAGAGCCTGAGAGCTTTCTGGTGTTGGCTTGGAAATTAAGGAAAAAAAGAAAAGAAAAGAAAAGAAATTGTCCTATATATTTGATGCTTCCTGATAAGTGAGGTTTGACTGTGACTGAAATCAACCACAAGGGTTTCCCACACACAGCCCGGAGGCTGCCTCGCTGGCCCAGGCGGTGAGCTCTCCAGCCTCGGGGTCCCAGCTCCTGCGCCCAGAATTGGGGGCGGGGAGATTCGGGCAGGCTCCCCCTAAAAACCAGGAGGCTGGTGTCCCCTGGATTATGGGGCCTGGTCTGGAAGCACGGAGAGGGACCTGCTTTGAATTCGGCGTTCAGAGAACAAAGGAAGGAAACATCTCATTAAAATTCAAGAGAGTCCCACTTGGGTAAAGTGGGGAACTTCCTGTAAATTTCCCGGGAACAGAAAAGCCCCTTAATCCAGCCCGTCATCCCGTGAGGCCGGCGGAGGGTTTGGGTCTGAGCACCCCCAATGCGTTGAGGACCTGAACCTGGTAATTAAAGTGGGCGTGTCCCCCTCCAGCAGACAGTCAGAGAACCCCCCCACACCCCCACC